>VONZ01001126.1:0-214355 GCA_012976165.1 Labeo catla | reverse complement strand
TTTTTTTACTGGCGCATTGGCCTATTTATAGGTGAAGTGTATGCCGATTTAGAGTGCTAAGATGTTACAGACGACTTATTATATTTATTTGTTCCAACTTCCAAGTGGTCTATAGCCTCCGTTAATCATTAATAAATTATGTTAAAACATGTATAAATGACTCATTCTTGACGAAAGGTAAAAGAGCTGTGTGCTTGCGCACATTTGAATAATGTTGGGCTGTAAACGGGTTCGGGCTTTTAAAAAGCTGCCAATCAAAGTGTACTCGTCGGGCTCGGGCATTGTCCGGCCTAACTTTTAAAGCCCGATTACAGCTCTTCTAACGATGTGTAAGTTTATACATTTAGGAATACCGCTTAAGAATGAGATCATTATAAACCCTTTCGGGATGTAAAGTGAAATCGCTCGGTGAGTGGGCCGGAAGGAGTGACGGATAAGGTAAACAGAACTGAATTTCTGATTGTTTTAGTGGGAAATGAATGTTTGATGCGGCGAGCGTGTCTTAAACATTCAGCTGTATGCGTTCCTATTTTAATAGCGGTAGATTTTACGGATGAAAGTGGTTTAGCTGAAATTTGTATAACGTTAGGAACTGTAGCGGCTGTAGTGCGCAGATGCCGAACTTACGATACCCGGGCGGGAGAAGCGCATTTGGCGTTTGATGGAGGCGGCTGGCCAAATCTGCGGGACATCGTTGACGAGCTGTATTACCCTTGCTTAATCCGGCTCCAGTTTTAGCTTCAACGTGACTTTGCAGAGCGTTGTTAGTTGGAGAAGTGCGGGAGTTCGTCGGGCTGGGAATCACAAACAGGGCGGGGTTGTATGCCGGAAGAACGGAGGCTGGGACGGTGCAATGAGAGCTGCTTATATAGGCTTGTAATGATGATTGACAGGACTGAATGACTAGGCTCCTCCCGAACCTACGTTTAGAACTTCATTAAAAAAAAATACATGAAAATCATGCTGTTCACTCATTCACAGAAAACAATAAATTGATTTAAATTTTGTAAAACATGTTTTGTTTGGAAAGGCCATATGCCAGGGAGTGACAATGACCATGAATATTTAGTGATTTAAACCTGAGAGACAAAGGGGCCTTCCCTAACCGGCTGTCAGTAGGCACGTTTCTGTTACAGATTTGTGCAAAACTTTTGCGATATTTTATAAATGTTGATAAAAAAGTATTGCGAAATGACAGCATTTCCATTAACTGATTAAACATTAACTGTGACTAAACATAACTTGTTCCTCTCACGATTAGTCATGGCAACGGATTTTGGCTTTATTTAATTCAAAAGAGGCGTATACGTGTATCTTTACAGAGGCAGCGCAGAGAGCCGCTTCAGAAATGTGTGTGGTGCTGCTGGTAAAAGCATAACATCTGCTCCGGTGGCTGTGTCGGAGCTATTACTCGCTGCAGATACGGGCAGTGTACATAGTCTAAGCATTAATGCCAGGGAAAGCCCCTTATACTTGAGAGTGGCTATGTATGAAGTGTTTCTTGGAGTTCATACTTGTTACAGAGTGACAGAGGGGTGAAGCGGGTGGATCCAAATACGAGCTTTTATTGTACTGAAACAGAGACATGCTCATATACGGACACAAGAGTAATCCACGAACAGGCGAGGGTCAATCAACAGCGAATGTAATCCAGAGTGCCAGACAAAAGGGTAATCCAATAAACATGCAAGAGTTCCAGGGCAGGCAGTGAAACAGACAAAACAAGATCAACCAGGTGAGGATACAAGACTCGAATGACAAAACTAGAAAACAAGAAATAACTAGACAAGAAATAACTAGGAAGTGGCTCCGTAAAATTGTTAACTCTTGGAGAGTGCTAAACGCAATGCTGAATAGTGAATAGTGGGAAGGCCCATATATTTATAGTGAGCCTGATTGGATACACCTGTGTGTGCACTCAGTGAGGTGGAGCATGGGAAATGTAGTCCAGGGCATAGTGCAACAGTCTGTGTAATGTGAATGTCAATATTATGTGTTAGGACTGAGTTTTGGGTATTTTGGTTTCTTTTCTCTGTTGCAGGTTTTGTGATTTGGGGTGTGACTTGAGTGCACTTGGTGCGTGTCATGGCTCTTATTTAAACATGGTGCAAGAGTTTGTCGGCGCTGCTGCTCCGCTGTCACGTGGGCAGTTTGCCAGAGCCGCATTCCAGTTTTGTGACATTATGTTTTGTTTCGCATTCATTCAGTAGCGCTGACCACACTTCATTGTGCATCCATTCACTCGCATTTCACACTGATTGAACCTACTGATACTGATGGGCTGATTATGTTATTTTGGTTAATTTTGTTGTAATAAATATTCTGTTTGAAGTTATTCCGCCATGTCGTCTCCCTTAATGTTACATCTTTGAGCCAGGTGTAACATATGGGGGCTCGTCTAATTTAAATTGGTTTGATTTTGTTGACGTTACACTTTATTCGTTTAATTAATTTGGTAGGAGAGACCAGGAGGCGGAAACATTTGTTGGAGCGTCGGTTGTGTTGTTAGTCAGCTCGGAAGAGGTTAAGTTCTTGCGGTTTAAAATTTGTGTATTTGTAAATTCTCTTCTGTTAAGCTGTAGCAGTGCTTTGCGTTGTTTTTGTTTTTTTTTGTCTTAGTTTATTATTTTTGTGTGTCTCCTGGGTCGAGTGCACTGCCATGGTGTTAGTTCCTGAACTGCTGTTCGGGTCTACGTCAGTGGTATTTGGGTGCTTCAGAGGGCTTGACTCTTGGAAGCGCATGAAGACTAGGAGTAGTCAGTTAGAGTGTTTTGTTAGGATTAGGTGGGGATGTGGAAATTGTGCACAAATGGACCGTAAGAATTACCTGAGCTGAACTGTGAGTTGATGTATAGGTAGGCTGAATTATTGAATTAATTTGTGTAAGTTTGTTTTTGGGTTGTCGCATTATGACATCAGTTGAGGAATTTTGTAAAGCTCCGTCAGACGAGCTGTTAAATCTGTGTTCGAAAAAACAGCTGTGGGAAATTGTAGAACGATATGAATTAAGTGGCCAGAGAAATAATAAGAAACAAATTGAGGGATTTTCAGATTTTACCAATTACGCCGAAACAAGTAACAGCTGGGGTTAATCCTGTAGCTCAAAAGTTTCATTCATTGGTTTGTCATTTGAGCAGCAGAAAGAGCTTATTAAAATGCAGCAGTTGCAGGAAAAGGAGATGTGTGATCGTGAAATGGAAACAGAAAAACGTAAATTAGATGATTTGATAAAATGGCACGAGACGGAGTTTGAGAAAAATGAAACATAAGCAAAAATTAGCTGCAGAACGACAAAATCTAGAGTTTCAGCTGAAGTTTGAGAGTTTGAACTTCGAGGTGAGGGCAGATCTACTGATCGTGTAGACTGTTCCTTTCATATAGTTAATCATTTGAAATTGTTGCCTGCGTTTAATGAGAGAGATTCAGACGTATTTTTCTCGTTGTTTGAGAGTATAGCTGATGAACGGGGATGGCCTGAAACCGACCGTACCGCTATGCTTCAATCTGTATTAGTGGGGAAAGCTCAGGAGGCGTATACTGCTCTTTCAGTGGAAGAAAGAAAGAAGTATGATAGTGTAAAATCTGCTGTATTAAAAGCCTTTGAGCTGGTTCCAGAAGCTTACCGTCAATGTTTTCGTACTTGGAGAAAAAGTGAGAGACAAACACACGTAGAAGTCACAAGAAAGTTAAGTAATCATTTTGATCGCTGGTGTGCAACATCGAATGTACAGTCATTTAGTGAGTTAAGCGAAATGACGATTATTGAACAGTTAAAAAACATCATTACCAATCAAATTGCAGTATATATATTAATGAGAATAAACCTCACACTGACACTGAAGCTGCACCGTTAGCAGATGATTTTGTTCTGACTCGGGGTAATGGAAGTCTTTACCTTAAACAGTCGCAATACAATAATCGAGGTTCACCTTCTCAGATGGTGATAACTGATTCTATGTGTCTTTATTGTCTGGAAGTCAAGCACTGGAAGAATGAATGTCCAGTACTCAAAGGCAAACAGGGAAGTGGCAAAAAAAATTCTGCGCCTGTGCTTTTAACGAGTTGCTTGTCGCAAGCGCCGCCTGTATGCAGTACGGAAAACCCATTCGTGATAAAAAGAAATTGTTCAGCACAAATTAAACACATCACAGGGTATGCACCATTTATTTCGGAAGGGTTTGTTTCTCTTGTAGAGGGACATGAGAGTGTACCAGTAAGGGCCTTAAGAGATACTGGATCATCAGAGTCCTTCATTTTGGATTCTATATTTCCATTTTCGCCCAGTTCATATGTCGGTAAGAATGTTTTAATTCGAGAAAGTACACTTCAAACACCGTCTGTTCCTTTTCACAAGTTTATTTTACAGTCCCAGTTGGTCAGTGGGGAAGTGACTATGGGAGTGCGTCCTTCTTTGCCGGCGGAGGGAGAGGACGTCATTTTTGGCAACAACTTGACTGATGAGTGTGTGTGGCCAGTAATGGCCCCTTCACCGATTGTCACCCTGTCTCCTCTTCTTGTTCAGGGGTGTCGTGAGCTGTCTGAGGTTGCATCTTGTGTTGTGACGCGGTCTAAAACCAAAGTGATGAATGATGAGAATGTTAACTTGTGTGATACCTGCGTACCGGTTAAGTCGGTCGTTCCTGGGCTGTCTTGCTCAAAAAGAAGATTGCGGTGGTGAGTCACTTGTTCAAGTTGTTGTACCTGAGAAGTTCAGAGATGTTGTACTCCGATTGGCTCACGGAGATATAGCTGGTCACTTGGGTGTAAAAAAGACGTATGGCAAAGTTTTGCAGCATTTTTATTGGCCGCTGTTGAAAAAAGATATCTTGTGGTTTATTAAAACATGTCATATGTGGCAAGTGACCGGTAAACCTAATCAGCCTCTGAAACAGGCTCTATTGTGTCCAATCCCTCCAGTGGAACAGCCCTTTGAACATTTGTTAGTAGACTGTATGGGTTCGTTACCTCCCTCCAAGTCGGGAAGTAAATTTAGTCCTAACTAATTAGTTTTTGGGCATAACGTGCACTTGCCATTGTGGGCGATCAGTTAAAAGGTAAACAGCCACCAAAAAGTCTGCTTGAATATGTAAACGGTTTTAGAAGACGCATGTTTTTAGCTTGTCAGGCAGCACAGACAAACTTGGAAAAGACGCAGATTAAGATGAGAGAACTTTTTGATCGCCATATTGAACAGAGCATATATAATAATCCTGGGGATCAGGTTTTGGCATTACTGCCTTTGGTGAGTTTTCTGTTCTACGTGAAATTTGTAGGACCATATTCTGTTGTCCGTGCACTTTCCGATCTTAATTGTGAAATCGCAACTCCGTGTTTGTAAACCAACTGAGGTTAAATCATCCATTGTGGTCAGTCCTGTGACTGATGGGCTGGGTCAGTCTTCACTTGGAGAGAGGAAAGGGGTTAAGATTTTAGACAATGCTGTAATGCAGATACTCTGAAACAGTTGGAAGGTTTGTTGTCCCGTTTGTCCGTTTTGCAGAGAGCCGAATTGTCACAGTTGATATGCAATTTTTTTGTCATTATTTAGGGATGTTCCATCACAAATTCATTTAATAGAGCACGACATGGATGTGGGTGATGCTTTGCCTATACGCCAAGTCGGACGCTTTCTGCTCTCGTTAGAGACACTCTGGTGGTGTTTGCTTACTCGATCACAGATGAAATTAATTAAATGTAATATTTGTCAAATATGAACAAGAATAATGTTAACATAAACAGATTCTATTTAAATAGTAATAAAGTGGGGTTATATATGCTTTCATCAGTGTTTTATGACAAACATAACTCAATATAACATTGCAACTAAAACATTCTAAAACGTTATCAGACTTGAGGATGTTAGAATAAACCCAAAACACACGTGATCGTTGTCATGCAGTGAATCTGGTCAATCATGAAACAGCCGTGTGGTCATCAGAGCTCCTGCAGCCGCTCTGAAGAAACTGTGGCAGCTGAGTCAACCAGCTGCGCTCGACTCGCTATCGCGGTACTTTGATGCCACACGTGATGCCGCCATCTCAAGTCGGACAAAATTTCTAACCGGCATGCACTGCTTCAAGTCGGAATTTGATCGAGCTGCGCAGCGCTGTGTGAAGTCTGGGGTCATGTTTTCATTGGTTCAATAGGTGTGTTCGACTTTACCTATGGCTACAGACGGCAATCAACGAGAGTAGCCGAGAGCAGTCGCGGGCAGAGTTGAAACACACATGATTGCTGTCATGCAGTGAATCTGGCCAATCGTGAAACAGCGGTGTCGTCATCAGAGCTCCTGCAGCCGCTCTGAGTCAGCCGGCTGCTTTCGAATCGCTATCGCAGTACTTTGTTTCCACACGTGACAGTCACAAGGCGTTGGCGCCGTCTCAAGTCAGACAAAATTTCTAACTGGCATGCACTGATTCAAGTCAGAATTTGATCGAGCTGCGCAGCGCTGCGTTAAGTCGAACACACCTACTGTCTACTGTCGTGTATTGAACTGCTGTCGGTGACTTTGTGTGTCTGTTCATCCCAAGACTGTTCAAAACAAGTTAAGTCAAGTCACTTCCGAGTCAAGTCAAGTTTTTGTTTGTTTGGATTTTGGATTATTTTTAAATAAAGCTGCACCTGGGTTCATCACAACTCACCGACTGATTATTAAACAAATAAACTATACCTGATAATTGTGTTTGCTGCTTCTTTCCATGGATTTAAGAAAAATAGTCCCATCATCAGTAGTCATGGAGCTTATTTTTCCATATTCATGTAGCACTTCAGCTCAGAGTAGTTTAACATATGATGCTGGTACAGTGCTGTCAGGCAAATTAACTTGTAATTATTATGGCAGTGCATCAAAATTCTGTCATCAGTTTGCCAAAAAGTACACAGAACGTTTTATGCACCATTTACACGTGGTAGGGAGCATGTGTACATTTCTTTCGTACATTTTGAAAATACAAACATTTTCATGAATTCGAAAGTTTATGTAAAAAGGGATTTACAAATGATTTACACAAAAATTTGTTTTGCTAGTGTTTCATAAATGAGGCCCAATGAGCTCAGACGGAAGAGGCTGTACCTCGCGTTGGTTACATACAGATTACTTAATCACAGAATATTTGTTTTTGATAAGACTGACTTAGTCTGTGTGTGAGTTTAACCCTGTTTATTTTCTTTATTTTACAAAAGCACAAGGTTTTGTTGATAAGGTAAGTAAGTGTACACAAATAAAAGTAGACCCTTTACAGATTCAAATGATGTATGCAGAAGGTACCTTAGGAATAAAGTCTGGTCTGGGATGCAAACAGTGTTTTTCATTCCAGGAGCAAGGTCTAAAAAGGAGAGATCTACTAACATGGCCTGCAGGTTAGTGAGGTCAATTCTAATAAGAGTACCACTTCTCACTTTCTGAGACCGACACAAAAGGCCCAAATGGAGCTGTGGTTAGAGCTTTTTGGAACAATGCTAGATCCCAGGATGGGAACACCAGGGGGTGCCTCCCAACAGAAGCTCTACCTAAAGGTATGTGCCTAGTAGAGATAAAGGCCATCAATATCTTTATCGTAAAAGGGGACTATCCTGCTGACAGTTGCTCTTGAAGGAACTCCAGCATTGTACCAGAGCAGCTGGCTGGGTTCAGATGCATTGCTCAGAACACTATTCAAGAGCTGCCATTTCAGAGTATTCAACTTTCTAGTGGAAGGAGCTCTGGTACTCAGGATTGTCTAATCACAATTAAAAAACTGGAATCTATGAGCTGGTACCCTTCAGGGGCCAGACCCAAAGTTTGCACATCTCTGGGCAAGGATAAAAGATTGATCTCTGCACTTGAGACAGGAAGTCTCTCCCAGGGAATGCTAGCAAGGAGAGACACTAAATCTGAGAATAAAACTTGGGCTGGCCAGAAGGGACCCAGTAGTAAAAGGTAGACTCAATCTTTGTGAACTCTCACTAGAAATCCAGGGAGCAGAGCTACTGGACCAATCAATAGTCATTCTGCAGGATGCTCTAGAGCGGGACATCTTTCAGCATGGCTCTGATGACATCAACATGTATACAGAAGTGGTTGTCGGACTTATCTGGAAACTGGTGGATGATACAGTCCAAAAAACTACTATCAGGACGTTTCCTAACCAAAAGCATACAGAGCATTAATGCTGGAAACTAAACATATTCTTCACCACAGAGTGGCAGCAGGACTGGATGAAATCTCAAGTCCTGTTTTTAGAGCTTGTGCTGACCAGCTAGAATCAGTGTTTACAGAGATATTCAGCCTCTCCCTGGATTGGTCACTATTTCCCACTTGATTCAAACAGTCCATTATTGTTCCTGTCCCAACCTTCCTGTCTTAATGGCTTAATGGAGAACAACCTCCTTCAGAATGTCAGCAAGACAAAGGAGCTGATAGTGGATTTCAACACAAAATGGGTGAGGAGCCAATAACTCATTATGATAAACAGGCTTCAGTGAAGAGAGTGGACAGTTTTTTATACCTTGGAGTTCTCATCTCACATGACTTGTCATAGACCAATCATATTACCACTCTGGTGAAGAAAGCCTGTCAATACCTGCATTCGAAACCACATGCTCAATGAGTACGTACTTAATATCAGTAAGTACTTACTTAATGAACACCAAAAGAGCACATACTCTACAGCCAAATCTTGTTAAGTATGAATGTAATCCGGACGTCAACTGCCATGTTTATTTTATCATGTGATTTGCAAGCTTATAACAAGTGCAACAATTTAAAAGATACTGTGACAATGTCAAAATGAAATAATCAAATTGGGTTAGGGTTAGGGTTGGCACCCCAGATTTTTTTATTACTTGAAACCACTAAAAACACAGCAATCAGTCCTTCAGGCAAAATGGCTGCTACTCAAAGTGAGTCGTGTCATGAAATGGAAGAAGATGGCAATCAACCCACTAACAAAGCCTTGAAGGATGACTTGATGGGTTCTGATCAAGATGAGATTTAAACACTTTTACGCAATTCACTAAAATTCCCGGCTTTTTCAACTCATGATACTCCGTTGGATATGGATTTAACAGAAAACTTTGATCTCAGGCCTGTACTATCACCAATCTCTCAACTCATTTTGGCAGATACTGGATTCTGAGATACTCTGACACTCCAGCAATTGAGCCACATGATCCGGTTACAGTATCAGAGTTTGAAAGACACTTTTTAATGGAAATGGGAGAGTTAAAGCAAGTTGTAGACACCTTCACTATAAATGTGAATGCGGCATCTGAAAAACAAAACGCATAAATCAAACAGCTCATGAGTAATCAGTTTAAACATTTCAGGAAGGAGTTCAACAACATGTTGCATTGCTGTTTAAAGAATCATCATTCAGAGGCATTGAAGGATTTCAGTGCTGTTATGCAGCCAGTGGCTGCTACTTTGGTTCTTATTCAAAAGGCAACTGATCAATCCACTCATCAGATGAGTACCTTTCTTGCTGGGTCAATTTCAAATCATATTTTACAGCATGAATTGCACCAGTGTTTGCAACATCTTCAACAATTAACTTTGGACATGGAAGCTTTAAAATCACCACCGCGGAACTCTGTGAAAGCCAGTGCTTCTGTGCTTCTGTGCAAACAATTCTCACTCCATCTTCTAATGTGACGGAAACTCCAGTGGTGAATCCAAGGTTGCAGCGACTACATTCTACCCTACAATATGGAATGAGTGATTCTGAGTTTAATCCAGCTACCACCACTGTTGAAGGTAGAGGACGTTTTCTGGGGAAACAGCCCATTAAAAAATTCAGTTCCCTTGTTTTGGTCGTTTAGAAGACTGTGATGATCCTCTGATCTTCTTGGAGAAATTTTATGATTACATGGCTCTTCATCCACTGTCAGATGAAGAATTAATAGTCACACTCAGGAATGTGCTTCATGGAACAGCTAGAGACTGAACACGAGTACAGCAGGACGGTGAAGGTATGAGATTTTGCTTACATGTACAGAGCTTTGTGTAAATGCTGGAAGCCATGAATTACAGAAGAGGAAGTCATAAAGCTGATCTTAAAGAACATCAATCCTCAGATGGCTAGTCAACTTGTGTTACTACTGTAGATAGTTTAGTCCATTTGGGGCAACAATTGGAAAAAGATAAGGAAAATCAGCTACAATATGATCAGCGGAAAAAAACTTTGGAAGTCTAGACTAAGTAATCCTGCTTCTATCCAGCTGAATATCCCAGTGTCAGCTCCAGCTCCAGCACAAGATGTCACTAAAAACCCCTTCTGTGGGCGGTGTAAAGGCTGTCATTCTCCAACCTCATGTCCTCAGAATGGTTCTGGTAAGAATAAGAACTATAAAAGTCAGCCAAGTTCAGACCTTGCTAAAGGTAGCCACGTAAATCATCCTACTGTTAGCACTGTTACTCACATGGAGTTTGTGTACCTACTCACCTACCCATGCTTTTTCATTATCTCTTCCTCAGCAGTTGATTGTACCTGTAAATATCAACTCTTGAAAAGGGTATCGACACAGGATCTTCGTATACAGTGCTGAATGAGAAACCGTGGTTAACAATGGCTTATCACACTCAACAACTTAAACCCTGGACAGAGGGACCTATTCATTTAGCTGATGGAGGAGCTCGTCAGCCATTAGGATGGGGTGAGGTTCAGCTTACAGTGCAAACATTAACAGTCACTTTACCTGTGGTTGTTTTGGCCTCCCAGACACTGGTTTTTCCTGTCGTGCTGGGTTTAGATTATCTCTTCTTCAGTACTCTGCAAATGGATATCAGGAATAATGTCTACTGGTTGTAGCCTACTCAGAAATATGTGTTCCTGAAAAATGATGTCTTTGTGCATGATTGGCATAATTCTTCACCTCTTTTCTGCTCTTCCTCCTGTTACGTTCAAGGAAGAACCAGACCCTTTGCTTGTGCCATGCCAAAACACCTGGCTTAATGAAATAGGAAAGGAACGTTTTTTTTTTCAGACAGTTACAGCAGAATTCCTTGGAAAAATGAGTGTTTTGACCCACCAAATTTGTTACTCAAGATGTACCCATAAAACAAAAGCCATATCGTGTCTCTCCCACCAAACAGAAAGTTATCATTAATGAGATCCTAGATGCTGATGTCACTGAGTCTTCCTCTTCAGCATGGGCCTTTTCTGTGGTTCTGATTCAAAAGAAAACTTTTGTGGTTATCGTATCTTCAAAACTCAGAAGCCTGACACTCGGATAGTTCGGTGGGCACTTCGACTCCAGGAATTTAATTTCACAGTGGAGTACCAGAAGGGAAAGTACAATACAGTCCCTGATGCTTTATCTAGAGCTCCTTTGGACATTCACAGCCTGGTTTGTGAACAGAACAAAGCAGGATAGGTGGGCTCTACAGGGGGTGGTGGGATCAGCTGAGCGCACCATTTGCACTGAATAATATATATAAAGATATTTAATATTAGTCAGGTGAGTAAATTAAAAATTTCATTTATTTAAATTTAATTAATTTAACACATTTAATATTGGGGGCATCCAAGTTATTTGACATATTTGAACTTTTTTTTTTTAAGTAACAATATTTACTCTCCCTGGTAATTAGTTACTTTTATAATGATGCAACTCAATTACTAACTCATCACACTGTTTTTATGTGCATTTTGAAGTATCGCATCAGAAATGAGTGATGAAAATGCCACATTTCGAATATAAATCCCTTAACTCGCAACAAAGTTTTTACGCTCGCTTGAGGGTTAATGCAAATAATGGGAGATGGAAACACATTTCACGAAGAAATTTCTCCATACACATCAAAAAAGTTCCCCCATACGCAGATCGTAAGGAGAAATGACATGTGATTATCAAACACAAGGGACAGTTCAAGGGTTCTTAGCTGAATGCTGATGTGTGATCTCTTTGCAGGTTTGGAGATCGTTGACCAGGAACGAAAGAGTATAGCCTTCATCGAGGGACAGCGAGGTAAGTACCCTCAATCTGAAAAATTCATGACTGTGAACAGTGGACTGGATGGTATGGGATTGAAAGGAGCGTGCTTATAAAGGTGACTTGAGTGAAGACAGCAGCTGCAGGAAATTAGAACTCAGGTGAGCATGATCTAGTGAGAGTCGTGGCTGGTGACTGTGGAGGTTGTGACTGCGTGGATTTGCTGACAATAAGAATCCTCAATTTTAATGATTAATTATAGCATTCAGGGTGTATAAATAGGAAATGTAGACATTTGAAAATAGCCTACACACACACTACTTGTTTGTTGTTCTTTCTTTGTTTAAATTGTGTACATTTTTAACTATTGTTTTTTTAAAGGGGTCATCGGATGCTAAGTTCACTTTTTCATGTAGTTTGAACATTAATGTGTGTTGTCAGTGTATGTACAAATCTACCCTATAATGATAAAAATCCATGCAGTGGTTTTTAATTAATCTGTAAAAATAATATCCCCTTTTTCAAATCGAGCCATTCTTAGATGCCTGTCGTTGTGCCGTCACACCCACAGAGGCCGCTCCCACGATAGTTGATTGACATGAGCTCTTACCTTAGACCAGCTGTCACAGTCCAGTAACTTTCCATGTTTCGATGCCGGAGCAGGGATGTAAGTTAGACAAGAATATCTCCGATTGAGGTGTTGTGTTGCTGGATGTAATAATGAACATAGTGGTCGTCATTTACTCCCGACATCTGAGCCGCTGAAGATGCAGTGGATTACGTTTGTTTGTGAAGGGAACGCGCCCCCCGATCTACATATATCCGTCTATGTTCGCGTGAATCATTCATGATCCAGCTTCACTTACAGCAGAGGTGTGTATAAGCGTTTTTTATTCATCTTTGCGATTGCCTTTCCTTATAACGCGGTAGTTCTGACATTTAGCGGCTAAACAGGGCTAAATGCGACTAAATGCTTCTAAAGTAAACAAGATCGTCATTCCACAGAGAGAAGAGAGGGGCGGGGTGAGTAGAGCTCATTTGCATTTAAAGGAACAACCCCTTAGAATGAGATGATTTTTGCAGAGCTTATTTTGACAAGTTAAAAAGGGTGTTGTTTTACAAAACCATTGAGAATTTTTAATCAAAGTATATTAGAGACTTTTCATTAAGATTCTAAAGAATCATATCAACTTGTGGAAAATGGGCATCCGATGACCCCTTTAAAGCAACTTTGGTAAAGCAACTAATGAATTACTTTTTAAATAAATTGAGCAAAACACTGTGATAAGATGACTCTTAATCTTGGGGCTTACTACTGAGCAATTTTAATATTCACAGCATGCAAACATAAATGAACTATTAAAGTTATTAAAAACAGTCAACATGTAGTAAGAAACACAAGAAGAAAGTTGGATGAACACATTTAGTTTGTAGATACTGCACTTTGCTTTTGCAATAGTGTTTTAGTTGTTTAAGGTCATTCAAAGGCAGAGTGCAGTATCTGCATTTTGGTGGTCAAAAGCCACATCAGTTGTCATGGTTTGTATCAATAAAAATGTCTTCCCAAAAAGGCATTACATGAATGCATTACCACAACATGTTTGACTGGCTGGTGGCATTTTTCTCAGTTTCAGTGGTAACTGTTCTTTGCCTTTCTAGGGCAGTATACAACACCTAAAACACACACACACTTAACTTTGCATTATAATTATTGCATTACTGCATAATACACATATTACCGGGACTGTTGCTGCTACTAACTTTGCACTCATTACCCAATACATTTTGTACATATTTTCTTCTTCTTCATTCTGTTTTATTTGTTTTGTAATTTATTCCTTTACTTGTTTTGCAAAATTCTAGTAAACCTTGTATACTCTTCTGATTTGTATAATTCTATTGTGTCATAGTTCTTGTTTCTTTTTAATACTACATAAATCTCTTTATTTCTTCAGATACATTTTTTTTTTCTTTCCTTTTCGCTTTATAGTTTTATTTTTAATATACAGAATGCAACTGTGTGAATAATTGTGCGTGTGACCAATAAAAACTTGAAACTTGATGTAAATGAAGACCTTTCCAACAACTGAAAGTAGGCTTATGTTGTGGCAATTCTTACATTCATGACTGACACTTTCTTTCCTGATTGGGATTATGATTGCACACTTCCATGCAGTGGGAATTTTTTCATTAGTTTGGAAATCCTGTTCCTGGAGACTGCATCATCAAGCTTGGTCCAGTCCCATTTGGCTTTAGTTTGTTCTGTTTAAGGCTCGCCAATTTGAGCTGTATTCATGCACAGAATAGATGATGGTCAGATCCGCAGTCTGTAGTTGGGGAACACACCTCCTAAAGCTTTTTCCTGCCATCAACAGACTAACTCCTGACTAAATAGCAGGCTCTCACACACAGAGTTTCCCACAGACACATACTCAACAAACATACAGCTCCTGAAGACAAAGAAGCTGATGATGTGCATTTCATGTGTCTATTTATGGTCTTGATGACATGCTGACATCCATACGCTTGGGCCAGAGACACCAATTTGGGTGGAGCTGATGGAAGTCAGTGAGAATTGATGGATCTAGGATGTCTTCTCTGTCCACGTATGACCTTTCCTCGGGACTGTGCCCCGCCGCCTGGAGTCTAGGATCTCTTTGACTCTGAAGATGGTTTTGTTGGTGTTGATCTCGGGATGAGGAGGTACTTTGGGTTAAAAAAATAAATAAATAAAAAATCCATAAGCCCTTTAAAGATATCACTATTTTGGAGATGGAGTATTTGGTTTACCATAGTAAAAGTAAATTTCTTGCTAAAGTATCTTTTTTTTTTTTTTTTTTTTTATCTTTCACATCTTTCACTAGTTTTTAGCTTTCACTTAACATAAGACAAATCTGCTATTTTAATCTCCAATATGTTATTTAAGTAAGCATGGTTGCAATGTGTTCATTGTCAAAGTCCAAAATTAGATTATTTGTAATTCTTAAAAATACGGCATTATTTTATTTGAAAAAGTTAATAATTTTATTTTACTGACAAAATATTTTAGTTTATCTTCTTTTTTTTTTTATTAGATCAGACAACATTTTAAGTTGGGATGCACCGATATGTATCGCCCTTTTTTTTTTTTGAAGCCATCTGCATATCGGAAATAGCATGAAAAGGGCTTTATAATTAACTTTATATGGTGTCACGTATGCACAGGGATGCGACCAGAAACAGTGGTAAGTAGAAAAACAGGAATGTTTTATTAACAGATTGGAATTAACAGAGTGCAGGAGTAAATGGTATTCAAGTAGCTTATCTGACAGTTCTTGTTGTGAAGATTGAGCAGTCCGAGGGGCAGAGCAGAGAGGCTGTAGCACACACCAGAGAATCCTAGAGGCATGAGGTCTGGAGCTAGCAAAGGGGATGTGAACAGTAGACCAAACAAGAACAGAATGCAAGAGAGAGTCTATTTATAGGGCGTGGTAATGAGATTCAGGTGTGAGCAATCAGAACTCCGGTGATGCAGAACGAGTGGGCGATGCTGTAGGTGATGTGGCAGATGGAGGTGGCTGTGGTGAATGCCTGACATTACCCCCTCCTCCAGGGGCGGCTCCCGAAACCCTAACACGACGTCGAGGGCGGCCGCGACTGCGAGGGGCCGGCCGATTCGGGTGGCTGCGATGGAATTCCAGCAAGAGCAGTGGGTCCAGTACATCATCTCGATATGATCTCGAGGTAACGTCCCAGCTCCTGGATGTTTCTCTCAGTCTGGCCATTCGTCTGTGGGTGGTAACCGGAGGAAAGGTTAACAGAAACACCAAGCAGCTTAAAGAAAGCTTTCCATACATGAGAGGTAAATTGAGGACCCCAGTCCGACACAATCTCCTCCAGGAGACCGAAATGTCGGAAGATCTGGTGGAACAGTTGTTCTGCAGTTTCCATAGCTGTGGGTAGGCCCTTCAGAGGAACCAATTTACAGGATTTGGAGAACCGATCAACAATGACAAGGACACAGGTGTTACCTTCAGAGTCTGGTAGGTCAGTGATGAAATCCATTCCGAGATGGGACCAGGGCCTCTGTGGGATGGGTAGTGGAACCAGCTTTCCTGTAGGGAGTTGACAGGGAGCGTTAGACTTGGCACAGACTGAGCAGCTTTGGATGTACCTGATGGTATCACGGTGCATACTGGGCCACCAGTAACGAGACTGTAAAAGCGAGAGAGTCTTACTGCTGCCTAGGTGACGGAGAGCCATAAGCTGTGCCCAGAAGGGTTAGACGTTGGGAGAGAGGCATGTAGGTTTTATCTTCTGGGCACTCTGGCAGAGCTGGCTCCTGGAGGGTGGCTTGCAGAATATCCTGGTCCAGTTCCCAGATGACAGGGCTTACTATCAGGTTGGAGGGTATGATGGGTTCAGGTTCTGAAAGTGCCTCAGGGGAGAACTGCCGTGAGAGAGCATCCGCGGGAACATTCTTAGAACCAGGTCTGTAGGTGAAATTGAATCGTGTCAAGAAGAGTGCCCAACGGGCCTGTCGTGGGTTCAGACTTCGGGCTTCTCATAGGTATTGCAGGTTCTTGTGATCAGTGATTATAGTGAATGGATGAGTTGCTCCTTCCAGCCAGTGACGCCACTCCTCCAGGGCCAGTTTGATGGCAAGCAGTTCTTGATTTCCAACATCGTAGTTTTGCGCCGCTGGAGTCAGCTTACGGGAGAAAAAGGCACAGGGATGGAGGAGAGATGATTCGCCGACCGCTTGTGATAGCACTGCTCCAACTCCTATGGTGGAGGCGTCGACCTCCACGGTGAAGGGGCGTTCAGGGTTCGGATGGTGTAAAACAGGAGTGGTGCTAAAGATGGACTTCAGCCACTGGAATGCTTCGTGGGCAGCAGGGTTTCAGATGAGATGTTTAGGTTTACCCCTCAGGAGGGAGGTTAACGGAGCGGTGATGGAACTGTAATCCTTAATGAACCCGTGATAGAAGTTGGCGAAACCTAGGAAATGTTGGAGTTCTTTGATGCTGCTGGGTAGTGGCCACTTTTGGATAGCGTCGACTTTCCCCTGGTCCATTTGCACGCCCTCGGCACTGATGTTATATCCCAGGAATTGAACTGAAGGTTGGTGAAATTCACACTACTCTAGTTTGAGGAACAGACGGTATTTGCGGAGCTTCTGAAGGACCTGCTGGACGTGCTGGCGATGTTCGGCCTGGTTCTGGGAGTAGATTAGAATGTCGTCAATGTAGACCACCACAAACCGATGCAGGAACTTCCAGAACACCTCGTTCATAAATGTTTGGAAGACGGAGGGACTGTTGGATAAACCGTACGGCATTACCCAGTATTCGTAGTGCCCTGCGGGTGTCATAAAGGCCGTCTTCCACTCGTCTCCCTCACGAATACGAACAAGGTTATAAGCACTCCGCAGGTCCAGCTTCGTGAAGACCCGGGCTCCACGAAGCTCTTCGAGGCCGGCCGGGACCAGGGGTAGAGGGTAGGGCTGTTGGATGATCTGTGAATTGAGTTGTCGGTAATCAATGCATGGTCGTAAACCTCCATCCTTCTTGCCCACGAAGAAGCAGCTTGAAGCGGCCGGCGAGGTGGATGGTTGGATAAAACCTTGTTTCAGGGCTTCCTCGACGTACTCCTCCATCGCCTGGCGCTCCGGAATGGACAGGGGGTAGACCTTTCCCTTGGGTAGTTGAGCTCCAGGCAGCAGTTCGATCGCACAGTCCCATGGCCGGTGACGTGGAAGATGGGTGGCTGCTTGTTTACTCCTCGGAATGGACAGGGGTAGACCTTTCCCTTGAGTAGTTGAGCTCCAGGCAGCAGTTCGACGCACAGTCCATGGCCGGTGACGTGGAAGATGGGTGGCTGCTTGTTTACTGAATACATCCTGGAACACCATATACCCACCGGGATTTCTGGAGGATCTCAGGCTTTCAACCTGGAGTCGATGACAGAAGAACGGAGCGTGAAATGGTCTTAGGATATTGGAAAGACATTGTTCGTAGCAGCGTTCACTCCAGCTGGTGATATGGGGATCCCAGCAGAGAGTGGGAGATGTTGCTGTAACCAGGGCGTCCCAGGATGATACTCAACGGTAGAATCCTCCAGTACCAAGAACCGAATCCTTTCAATAGAAACATTCCAACTTGCAGAGTGATGTAGGGGTGAAGAGTGTGAATCGCCCATGCCCAAGTGGCTTTCCCTGAATAGTCTTGACTGCATACCGTGTGAATGACGTTGCGTGATAGTTGAAGGTGGTTTAGACATTTCTGTACATGAAGTTGCCGGAGGACCCGAGTCAACAAAGCAGAAACCGATAACGATCAGCAATAAGAAGTCACGGACGGGTAATAATGTGAGATGAACAGTTTCTATCAGATTGTATGGTACTCACCCACTGGGCCTGGGGGCGGACTGGACAATTACTGATGAGATGACCTGGTTGACACAGTACAAACATAATCACAATCTGCGATCACGGTGATTCCTTTCAGTCGAGATAGGCGAGTAGAATCCACTGCATAGGTTCTGGTACTAGGGAATAAGCAGCCACAAGCAGACTGAGGAGCAGTTACAGGGGCTGGCAGGCTGAGCTGGGAAACACGGGTGGTGCATTGTAGAAAGTTTCTAGTCCAATGGAGTCGATCATACAGTGCCATGGTGATAAATGTCCGGTTCAGTCCCTTCTGAAGGCCGAGGATTGCGATCTCATTCCAGCACTAGCCACCATCAGCGTCTTGGCGGAGAGTGTAGTGGATTCAGAAGTCCATTGTTGAAGACGGAACAGCTGATCGAGGAAGTGGTTAAGCGTGTCTGTAGTGGTGCTGAAAACTTGAATGTGCAGGGAAATTGTTCAAATGAATTTATTATAGGATTGTTAAGTTCCAGATTGCTTTTGCCCAATAGAGGGCCTTTACGGTCAGAGAGAAATCAAAAATGCAATTTTCGCTCTCTGATGTGAATTGTTGTGGTTGCATCTGGATAAACAGGTTGACTTGAAGGAGAGAAACCGCTACACTCACCATTTCCCCATAAGCGTTTGGCATGGCCATGGGACAACCCTGAGGCAGAAGTAGGGTAGGTGTTGGTTTCAAAGCCGCCTTAAAGGCATTCACAACTTCCATGAGGGGATCGGGTGCAGGAGGTGCCTCTGTGCTCATTGTCGGTGTAGGTCTGATCTTCTGTCACGTATGCACAGGGATGAAACCAGAAACAGTGGTAAGTAGAATAATAGGAATGTTTTATAACAGATTTTGTGATTAACAGAGTGCAGGAGTAAATGGCATTCAAGTAGCTTATCTGACAGTCCTTGTTGTGAAGAAGATTGAACAGTCCGAGGGGCAGAGCAGAGAGGCTGTAGCACACACCAGAGAGAATCCTAGAGGCATGAGGTCTGGAGCTAGCAAAGGGATGTGAACAGTAGACCAGACAAGGACAGAATGCAGAGAGAGTCTATTTATAGGGCGTGGTAATGGGATTCAGGTGTGAGCAATCAGAACTCGGTGATACAGAACGAGTGAAGGCGGTGCTGTAGGTGGCGGGCAGATGGAGGTGGCTGTGGTGAATGCCTGACACATGGAGACAATGAGTTGCATATCTGTTTAATTAATTGATTATTTATTAAATATAATTTATATGATAAATATAATTAATATATACACAAAATATATAATGAACACGGCCAAGTAAAATATGTTGTGTTTGTGGTGAGGCACTGGCCATCACTGCAGCTTTTACTTCTAATTTATGGTCATACCCCTTTCATGTTTTTTCCTTTCTTTCTGAGTAAAAAAAAAAATGCTGTTATATGATATTACAACATGCCCCTCAGATGTTACAATGTATCCCATCTACAGGGCATGTTGTCACATATTTCATCATTTTTGCATCTATATGTCTCACAATGCCGGGATGTTTTTTTTTTTTAATGTTGTATAAAATAGAAAACTATAGGATATAAAAATAATATGAATGTTTACTGTCACAAACACACACACACACTGAGATGGAGGAGACGAGAAGTGAGTAGCAATCCAATCCAATGTTTTATTAAAACGTTTGAGTGGTGAACAGCAGGGTAAATAGCAGAATAAAGAGTTCTTAACTGAATGGTTTTGTAGCATTGAGATGAAACAGAGTCCAAGTATTGAGCCACGCCAATCTCCAGAGCACAATGTAGTAGTCCACGTGGAAACAGCATAGAGACAAGGAAGTAGCATGTGAATGGTAGACCAGACAATAAGTGTGTGCATGAGTGTCTCTTAAATAGGGCGTGGCTCGTGAACGTGTAGATGGAGGGTTGGTCCAGGATTTCTGGAGGAGGAGGTTCCGCTTCAGCTCCCGGGGTTTCTGTGGCAGAGGGATAGAAAGGTTTAAGGATTGATACATGGAACGTGGGGTGTATGCGGTACCTGGGAGGGAGCTGAAGCTGGAATGTGACATCGTTGATATGCCTCAGGATCTTGAATGGACCAATATAGCGGGGACTCAGCTTGCGGCAGGACTGACGTAGACGAAGGTCACGGGTGGATAGCCAGACCTGATCCCCAGGTTGGTAAGCGGGTGCAGGTCTTCGTCTGACGTCAGCAAACCTCTTGTATTGACGAACGGCCCGCTGAAGATGGTGATGAGTTGAGTCCCACACTCTCGCTCTCCCGAAACCAGTGGTCAACAGCTGGAACATGGGAAGGCTCCTCTGTCCAGGGGAACAGCGGAGGCTGGTAACTGAGTACGCACTGGAATGGTGTTAAGCCGGTGGTATCTTGGCGTAGAGAGTTCTGTGCATACTCGGCCCACGGGAGGAACCTGCTCCAGCTGTGCTAATCCTCAGTGACAGTATGCCCGGAGGTAACATCCCAGCTCTTGGATCTTTCTCTCTGTCTGGCCATTGGTCTGTGGATGATAACCGGAGGAGAGATTAACAGAAACACCAAGAAACTTGAAGGCTTTCCATACGTGAGAGATGAATTGAGGTCCCCGGTCCAACACAATCTCCTCGGGCAAGCCGAAGTGACGAAACAACTGTTGGAACATCAGTTCAGCAGTCTCTATAGCTGTGGGCAACCCCCTTAAAGGGAAAAACTTGCACATCTTAGAGAAACGATCCACCATAACTATGATACAGGTGTTACCTTCGAAGTCCACTCCAATATGGGACCAGGGCCTCTGTGGAATGGGTAATGGCACCAGTTTTCCTGTGGGAAGTTGACGGGAGAGTTAGACATAGCACAGACAGAGCAGCTCTGGACGGCTAGTTTGATGGTCAGGAGTTCTCTATTGCCGACGTCATAATTCTGCTCCGCTGGAGACAGCTTCCGTGAGTAGAAAGCACAGGGATGAAGGAGAGGAGGCTCGCCGACCACTTGACACAGCACTGCACCCACTCCAGTGGTGGAAGCGTCAACCTCAACCGTAAATGGGAGTTCGGGATCTGGGTGGTGTAATAAGGGTGCAGTGCTGAAAATTTCCTTAAGCCGCTGGAATGCTTCGTGAGCAGAGGGGTTCTAGTTGAGAGCTTTAGGTTTACCCCTCAGGAGGGAGGTTAACGGAGCCGTGATGGAACTGTAATTCTTTATGAAACGTCTGTAGAAGTTGGAGAATCTGAGGAAACGTTGAAGCTCTTTAACAGTGAGAGGTTGTGGCCATTCCTGAATTGCAGAAACCTTCCCCTGATCCATCTGCACGCCCTCGGCAGTGATGATATAACCCAGGAACTGAACGGATGGACGATGGAATTCACATTTTTCAAGTTTGAGATAGAGATTGTGATCACATAGTTTGTGGAGGACCTGCTGGATGTACTGGCTATGTTCGGCCAAGTTCTGGGAGTAGATCAAAATATCGTCAATGTAGACAACTACGAACCGATGAAGGAACTCCCGGAACACCTCGTTCATAAACGTTTGGAAGCGGGTTAGGTAGCGGGTATATTTGTTGCTTGATTTGGGAGTTGAGTTGACGGTAATCAATGCAGGGGCATAAACCTCCATCCTTTTTGCCCACGAAGAAGAAGCTGGAAGCAGCCAGAGAGGTGGATGGTTGAATAAATCCCTGACTCAGAGCCTCCGCGAAATACTCCTCCATCGCCTGGCGCTGTGGGATGGACAGAGGGTAAACTTGCCCCTTGGGGAGCTGGGCCCCAGGTAGCAGCTCGATGGCACAATCCCTGAACAGAATACATCCTGGAACGCCATGAACTCAGCTGGGATTCCCGGGGGTGAAGGATGGTTCTGGACTTTCCACCCGTGTCGAGGAAAGGTAAATTGGAACTGGAGATGAATGAGGTAGGTTGACTAGGCAGTTGGCTCAGCAATGCTCACTCCAATGGATAATGTCACACGGATCCCAGCTGAGTTCTGGACGATGTTGTTGTAGCCATGGGCGTCCCAGAATGATACTGACGGTGGAATCCTCCAGTACCAGAAACCTTATTTCTTCCGAGTGAAATAATCCAATTTGCAGTGTGATGAATGGTGAAGAATGACGAATCCTCCCACGCCCCAGTGGTTTTCCCTGAATCGTCTTTACTGCCAGTATTTGTGAATGTCGACAACGGGAGAGTTTAAGCCGGTTTAAGCATTCTTGGGAGATAAAGTTGCCTGATGATCCAGAGTCTACCAGAGTGGAAACACATATAGACATATTAGAAGTATGCAGTGTCACAGGTAATAGAGTAAGGGAGGCGGTTTCAACCTCAGTGGAAAGAATACTCACCACGGGGCGTGGGGGTCTGACAGGGCAGGTGCGAAGAAGATGACCAGGTCGTCCACAGTAAAGACATAGTCCATTAGTGATGCGGCGATTATGTTCAGTGGGTGATAGACGGGTTGAATCGATCTGCATGGGTTCTGGTACTGGGGAGCTAGCAGCCACCGAGACGGGCTGAGGAGCGGTTATTGGAGGCTGGCAGGCGGCTAGACACTGGGCAACTCGCGTGGTTCTCTGCAGAAAGGACTCCAGTCCAATACTGTCATTGTACAAAGCCATCGCGGCGCGAATGTCCGGGTTGAGTTCCTGTCCGTAGGCTCCCAACAGCGCTGTCTCGTTCCAGCCGCTAGCCGCTGCCAGTCTACGGAAGTGGAGAGTGTATGCCGTCACTGAAGAAGTGCCTTGCTGAAGACGGAAGAGTTGTTACCTTGAAGACCTTGAAGACTTTCTCTGACAGCTCCATACCAACATAAGATGTTCAACTACATTTGGCTAATATTTTATATTAAATATGGTAAAATTACCTCCATGACTTCTGATGATGTGGCTGTTTTTTTCTTGAATCCATGGAAAGTAGCAGCAGACTAGTGATGCGCGGATGGCAGTTATATCCGCGGGCGCTGCGGATAATCCGCAGGTCGGGCGGGTCAGGTAATAAAAAAATACATTTTAATTAATTGCGGGTGGATGAGATCAATCATTAATAATGCAAATATTAACTACATTCTCTAAAATACGAACATGCATTTAAATGCATTTTTCATCAGGCAGACAGCCACTAATTTGCACTCTCGATTTACAAAATATGTGCGTGGCGGGGGGAGGAGGGGGGTCCATTTCTTAAAGCAGAAATGGAGGCAAAAGAGATCCGAGAGAAACTTAAAAAGGGAGAATTAAAAACAAAACAAAAGGAAGGAAAGAAAAGTGCTGTGTGGGAACGTTTTAGCGAAGTGGTTAACGAGGATGAATCAAATGAGGGTATGTAATATGACACAAGACTGGTACCTCAAATATGAAGCATCATGTGTGTGCTAAATCGAAAGGCCAGTCAAGTCAGACAAGCACTTCAAGTTCTTACGTTCATCAGGACAGCAAAAAAATACCACTGGATGTTAAAGTCTAGTCTCGTGGATGCATGCGTGGACCTGTGCTGCCTAGATATACGCCCCTTCAATGTTGTCTCTGGCAAGAGATTTCTCCAAGTGGCCCAAACACTAATAAACCTCGGTGCCAAGTACGGTGCAGTTGATGCTGATGCTATTATACCCCATCGCCAAACTGTTTGTGACAGGGCAAAGCAACAGGCTACTGCTGCTAAGGAAAAACTTTCAGAGGTCATCCAACAAATTTTGGAATACAATGGTATTGCTGTTACCACAGATATGTGGACAGACAAATTTAACAAGAGGACATATACTGTTCTTACATATCACTACATCGACGAGAAGTGGCATCTGCAAAGTGGCATTCTGGCAACAGTGGAATTCGACAGTCATCTAAAAAAAAAAACATGAATTCACATGATGAAAGAGGATCTCTGTGGTTTACAGAGTCGTGGGTAACCACATAGTGGAATCAGCTTGCAGGCTTTTGAGAATCGATATACCACTACTAGAATGGTGGTGCATACATTGGAAGGAAGGAGATCCGTAGCAAAGTCAATCCCAAGGTGGGACCAGGGTTGGCGTGGAATGGGCAAGGGCACCAGCTTGCCTTCAGGGTGATGGTGCGGTGTCAAGGACATGGCACAGATCGAACAACCCTTGACAAAGTGGGCGACATCCCAAGCCATGTTGGGCCACCAGTACCGGTTCTGGAGTAGTAAGAGGGTTTGCTGGCTGCCTGCATGGCCCGATCCTGGAGATAAAGTACAGAAGGGTGAGACGAAGGGCAGATGGTACATAAATTTTCTCTTCTGGACCTCCCAGCGGTGCAGGTTCCTCTTGAGTGGTGGTATGAATCTGATTGTCCAGCACCCATTCAGTAGGACAGACAAAGACGGTTGGAGGAAAAATAGCTTCTGGACACTCTGGAGAAGGATCTGGTTGATGAAGGCGCGAAATAGCATCTGCCCTTAGATTCCTGTGGCCTGGGTGATAGGTGACAGTGAATCTGAAGCAAGTAAAAAATAGGGACCAGCGTGTTTGGCGAGGGTTCAGGCGTTTTGCATCACTGAGGTATTGGAGGTTCTGGTGGTCATTTATGACTTTGAAGGGGTGTAGTGTGCCCTCTAACCAGTGGTGCCACTCCTCCAGTGTGAGCTTAATGGCCAGTAACTCATGATTCCCAATATCGTAGTTAAGCTCCACTGGGGAAAGCTTCTTGGAGAAGTATGCACATGGATGAAGTACTGGGGGTTCACCCTTCTTTTGGGACAATACTGCACTGACTTTTAAGGTAGCGGCATCTACCTCGATTTTGAAAGGGAGCTTAGGATCAGGATAGGACTTGAGTTGGTGGAAGGTCTCTGTGGTCTGTGGTGTCCAGGACAGGGACTTAGGTTTACAGCAGAGATGGTAAGTGAGTGGAGCAGTTATCTGACTGTACTGGGCGAATAAAATGATGGTAGAAGTTTGCAAATCCAGGAACCAGGATCTTTGTAAATCCTTACAGTGCTGGGATGTGGCCAGTTTTTGACAGCATCTACATTACCCTGGTATGACTGTATTCAACTGGCATTAAAGGGGTCATCGGATGCAAACTTTTTCATGTTTCATTAATGTGTGTTGGCAGTGTATGTACAAATCTACTCTATAATGATAAAAATCCATGTAGCGGTTTTTAATTAATCTGTTAAAACAATATCCCCTTTTTCATATCGAGCTGTTCTCAGATGCCTGTCGTTGTGCCGTCACACCGACAGAGGCCGCTCCCACGATAGTTGATTGACATGAGCTCTTACCTTAGACCAGCTGTCACAGTCCAGTAACTTTCCATGTTTTGATGTCAGAGCAGGGATGTAAGTTAGACAAGAATATCTCCGATTGAGGTGTTGTGTTGCTGGATGTAATAATGAACATAGTGGTCGTCATTTACTTCTGACATCTGAGCAGCTGAAGATGCAGTGCATTACATTTGTGAATGGAATGCGCCTCCCGATCTACATATATCCGTCTGTGTTCACATGAATCATTCATGATCCAGCTTCACTTACAGCAGAAGTGAGTATAAGCGTTTTTTATGAATCTTTGCGATCGCCTTTCCTAATAACGTGGTAGTTAGGAAGTTTAGCTGCTAAATGCTTCTAAAGTAAACAAGATCGTCATTCCACAGAGAGAAGAGAGGGGCGGGGTGAGCAGAGCTCATTTGCATTTAAAGGAACAACCCCTTAGAATGAGATGATTTTTGCAGAGCTCATTTTGACAAGGTAAAAAGGGTGTTGTTTTACAAAACCATTGAGAATTTTTAATCAAAGTACACTGTAAAAATTCCGTAAAAAAACGGAAAAAGTACTGGCAGCTCATTACCTGTACTTTGTACCGTAAATTTACTGTCTGTTAATTTACAGTCTGCCACCGGTAAAAAAAACATGACTTTTTCTGTTTTAATGGTGTATTTATATATTTATATATATATAAATATATATTTTTATATTTATTTATATATATATATATATATATATATATATATATATATATATATATATAAAACAAATAAATCCAGCACAATATACAAATTGAACATGGTTTATTTTTACTTCATGTAAACATTCTTAAAAGTGCATTCAATGGCTTTTGTTTGCCTTAAGTGGGTTAGGACTAAACAATATCGAATACTTAATTCATTTAACAATGTGTCAGCTCAGGCAAAATGCCTGTATTGTAAAAGACAGTTTAGCTTTAAACAGTAACAGACAGAATTAAAAAAAAAGAAAACATGAGCATCTGTACAATACAGGTGTTGTACTAAAAAGTGGTCACACAATTTAAACTTCAAACTGTAAAACAGTCAAGATTCAAAACTTTTTTTCTTATAAGAGAAAACAACATTGTTTAGAGGGATAGTTCACACAAAAATGTTAATTCAGTCTATTACTCAGCCTCATACCATTCCAAACCCATAAGACTTTCATTCATTTTTAGAACAAAAATTAAGAGTATTTTTAGTTAAATCTGGGTACTTTCTGTCCCTCTATTGATTGTCTATGCAACTACCATTTCCAGAAAGGTATAAAGTATGTGACTCCAGTGGCTTGACAACAGAATTTTGAAGTTCATTGTAACAGAAATATCATTGAAGTGATGCAATTCATTATAGGTGTAACGGGGAGTGAGAGACGAGAGGCGAGCGGATCCAAATGCGAGCTTTTATTTAATGGACGAGGCAACGACATGGTCAGACAGGCAGGGTCAAACAGGAGCAAACAGGAATATCACAGGAGAGACGTAGGGAATAATCCAAAAACACGAGCGAGAGTCAGGTAGGCAGGCGGAGAGCAGTCGAGACGAGAAGGGCCAGGCGAGGGGACTAAACACTGGGAACTAGGAACACGGAAACTAGGGAACGCTAACAATAGAACACAAGAACAACTCACAATACTCCGTGGTTTGCAAGGGGAAAGACCGGGGCTTTTATAGCACTGCTGATTGGTCGCGGGTGAAGTGCAATGGCTGATGGGGAAAGTAGTCCAGGGTGTAGTGCAACAGTCCGTGTGTGATAGGGCGAGAGTGACATCTGGTGGTGAGCGGACCGTGGGACACCGACCAGATTCGTGACATAGCCCCCCCCCCAAGGAGCGGCTTCCAGACGCTCCAACAGAAAAACAATCCTGAGGAGCGGTGGGAGGGCCAGGAGACTGAGGCAGAACCGGCAGGGCAGAAGCCTTCCAGGGCGGAGCCGGAGGCGGAGCAGGAGGCACAGGGGCCCTCCAGGGTGGAGCCGGAGGCGGAGTAGGAGGTGCCGGAGCCCTCCAGGGCGGAGGAGTTTAGAGGTTAACGCCCCCTCCATAAGAGGTTCTACAGCTGGCGCTGACACCTCTGGAGGCATTGGCGCAGCTTCTCCGACGGGGGAGGCCTCTGGAGCGGACTTGAGACCAGACGGGACCAGACAGGGGACCTCTGGAGCGGACTTGAGACCAGACGGGACTCTGGAGCAGGCTTGAGATCAGACGGGAGCTCTGGAGCAGGCTTGAGATCAGAGCTGGAGCAGCTTGATCAGAGAGCTCAGAACAGGCGTGATCTCAGGGGGACTTATGAACAGACGTGACCTCAGGAGCTGACTTGTGAACAGACCACAGACCACACACACCAAATGGCAACCGCCATTAAGGGAAGAGCAGTGGCGAGTGGCAGGACCTCTTTAAAGGTGGGTCTAGAAGGTATTGATGCCACTGGGATGTTCGCTGCCCTCACTGATGCTAGTGGTGGGTCCAGCACGCCGGCCATCATGATAGGCCGAGATCTTGGGATGTCAGACGAGGCATGGCAAGGCTCTGGAAGGTCAAACGAGACGTGACTTGGCTCTGGACAAATAGACGAGACATGACGAGGCACTGGGAGGTCTGATGAGACATGGGGAGGCTCTGGGCCGTCAGGCGGGATGTGACTTGACTCTGGGCCGTCAGGCGGGACGTGACTTGACTCTGGACCGTCAGGCGGGACGTGACTTGACTCTGGAACAACTTCACTTGGCACATGAAGATCAGCTGTGGTTTGACTTGGCTCGTGAAGATCAGTAATGACCAGATTTAACTCATGGAGATCAGCTGTGACTTGACTTGGCTCATGAAGATCACCTGTGGCTTGACTTGATTTGTGGTGACTGGCTGAGGCCTGACTGGACTTGTGAAGATCAACTGTGACCTGACCTGGGTCGTGAAGGTCAGCCATGGTTTGACTTGGTTCTTGGAGATCGGCAGTGACTTGACTTGGTTCGTGGAGACCAGTTGCGGCCCGACTTGACTCAGGAGGATCCGTTCTGACTTTGCTTGACACAAGAACCTCAGCCTTGACCGTACTTTGCTCAGGAACAGCGGTCCTGACATTACTTGACTCAGGAGCGGCAGCTTTGTTCTTGCTTGACTCAGGAGCGGCAGCTTTGAATCGGTTTGGCTCGGGTACCATAGCTTGAACTTTGCTTGATTCAGGGACCCCGGCTGTGACTTGACTAGTCTTAGTAGGAACAGCCGCTGTTATGTGACTTGACTCAGGAACCGCTTCAGGAAGGGCGGCCATGATGGGTGCAGACTCAGGAGCAGAAGACCTGATGGGAACAGGCCGTGGCTTGGTTGACATGGCGTTAGCAGGCCGTGGCTTGGCTGACGAGGCGTTAGCGGGCGCTGGCTTGGCTGACGTGGCGTGAGCGGGCGCTGGCTTGGCTGACGTGGCGTTAGCGGGCGCCGGCTTGGCTGACGTAGCGTTAGCGGGCGCCGGCTTGGCTGACGTGGCGTTAGCGGACGCTGGCTTGGCTGCCATCTTTGCGACCGGCTCTGGCGTGGCGGCCATCTTGTACGGTGGTTCTGGGTGCTCGGGTAAAACCTTGCTTGACCTAGAAGGAAAGAGGCCCGTGACCTTGCTTGACTCAGGAATGACGTGGACCTGGAAGCTTGACTGGGCTTGGTAGCTGGGCTGGACTTGGAAGCTTGACTTGACCCTGGGGTAGCAGCCGCGATGTGAAGGAGCGCCATTTTAGCTGCCCATACAGCCATTAGGGGTGAATCCAGCACGTGGGCCATCATGACCACAGGCCGCGTCCGAGTGCTGGCCGAGAGTTCTGGGATGGCGGTCATCTTGTGAACAGGCTCTGGGATGGCGGCCATCTTGTGAAGTGGCTCAGGAAAGATGGCTGTAACATGACTTGAGACAGGGGCGACAGCTGTAATTTGACTTGACACAGGAACAATAGCTCTAACTTGACTTGACTTGGAAACTTGACTTGACTCAGGAAACACAGCCGCAACTTGACTGGACTCGGAAACTTGACTAGACTCAGGAAACGCAGCTGCAACTTCATATAGCTCTGGTATGGTAGCTGTGACGTGACGGAGCTCTGTTTTCGCCACCATTTTGTGAACGGCTCCGCCGTCGCCGCCATCTTGTGCACGGGCTCTGTTGTCGCCGCCAGGGTATGAACGCCCTCCGGCGCGGCCACCATTTTGTGAACGGGCACCGCCATTACTCGAGCGCGCTCCGACACGGCGGTCAGCGGTTCCGTGGCGTCGCACTCCTCCTCTGCGACACCCACGGTAAACGGAGAGCCCACGCACAACAAAGCATAGTCCATAAACACGACCAGAGACGAACGCGGACCCTCGCGTCTCAGTCTCGCTTTTAACAGTTCATTTAAACCATCACAGAATATTTCAATGAGGATACAGTCCGGGAGGGTGGAATAGTTGGCAATAGCCAAAAACTCACAGATGTATTGCTCAAGTGTGCGTGGTCCTTGCTTGATCCTACAATTCTGTCAGTGTCCATATCGAAAGAATGTCCGGGGGTGAAGCTGCTGGATCCTGTTGTGACGGAGTATTCTGTAACGGGGAGTGAGAGATGAGAGGCGAGCGGATCCAAATGCGAGCTTTTATTTAATGGACGAGGCAACGACATGGTCAGACAGGCAGGGTCAAACAGGAGCAAACAGGAATATCACAGGAGAGACGTAGGGAATAATCCAAAAACACGAGCGAGAGTCAGGTAGGCAGGCGGCGAGCAGTCGAGACGAGAAGGGCCAGGCGAGGGGACTAAACACTGGGAACTAGGAACACGGAAACTAGGGAACGCTAACAATAGAACACAAGAACAACTCACAATACTCTGTGGTTTGCAAGGGGAAGGACCGGGGCTTTTATAGCGCTGCTGATTGGTCGCGGGTGAAGTGCAATGGCTGATGGGGAAAGTAGTCCGGGGTGTAGTGCAACAGTCCGTGTGTGATAGGGCGAGAGTGACATCTGGTGGTGAGCGGACCGTGGGACACCGACCAGATTCGTGACAATAGGGGATGTATTATTTCCCATTTAACTGCATGTTTAATGCAAGTGCCATTTTTTTCAATTTAAAAACTCAAATATTACATGGATTTTCAAAATTGTTCATGCAAGAGTCTTGGAGGAATGCATAGCTACTTGGTTGCCTTCATCTCAAACCACATTCAGGATTTCTTTACAGGAAAATTCTAAAAGAAATGGATATGAAAAAAAATTAAATGAATTAAACTGAACTACAGACTAATATGCAGGTTGGAGTGAAACAATAGTCATACAGTATTTTAAGTTCACTAAATTAACTGCAATCCATAATAGTTTTCAATTGTTTACACACTGCTTAACTTACATTTCCAATAGTCTCCATTTGCATCGGTCATATGAGCTTGTCAAATCAACTATGTCCTAAAATATACTTAATTATTTTCAACTAAATAAACAGCAACACGACCAAATGCTTCATACACTTTTTATAACATACGTGTTGCTTACTTCTGTATGAACTCCAGAGTAAGTGCTGCCTCCTCTGGGTATTTTGTAGCTCACAACCACAACATGAAAGAAGATTTGTTCATTAACTTCTCAAACGACAGCAATCTTGAACTGCCCATCACCTTAAACAAAAAAGACATTACAAAATGACCATATACATTACGACAAGCATCTTTGAACACCTTTAAAGGCGTGTTCAGCAAACAACTTCACATTGTTGTAAAAGTCAACAGAATAAATAACTCAAAGACTCTTTTCAATATTGAACACTAATGTTAAATGAAATAGAATACAAACCCACCTGGTTGCCTTCATCTCAACCCTCATTTAGGATTTCTTCACAGGAAAACTCTAAAAGAAATGGATAATGATAAAAATGAAATGAATGAAACTGAACTACACAGTAACATGCAGGTTGGAGATGGAAAAATCAATCATACAGTATTTTAAGTTCATTAAATTAACTGCTAACCATTAGGGTTAACCACTTGCCAATTAAAATCTTTGTTTATAAATTGCTTAACTTACATTTCCAATAGTCTCCATTTACATCTGTCATACGAGCTTGTCAGGTCATCTGTGTCTTACAATATACTTAATTATTCTCAATTAAATAAACAGATACACATCTCATAACATACGTGTTGCTTACTTCTGTATGAATTCCAATGTAAGTGCCGCCTCTTCTGGGTATTTGTAGCTCTCAACCGCAACAGTGGTCATTAACTTCTTGAACGACAGCAATCTTGAACTGCCCATCACCTTAAACAAAAAAGACATTACAAAATGACCATATACATAATGACAAGCAGTTTGAACACACCTTATACTCACAAGGATGATAACAAGCAAAAGTAATCAATCCAATCATTTTGGTAACGTTAGCACGTTTGTCTGTGACGTGGCTTCCAACGCATCAGACAGCAAACAACTTCACATTGTTGTGAAAGTCAACAGAATAAATTACTCAATAACTATTTTCTTTCTGATACTTAACACTAATGTTAAATAAAAACTGTTAATAAAACAGAATACAAACCCATGATAAGAATGCAGGTGTGCTGGAGATTCACCGTACAGCAGCGATCACGTCCTGTCATTAGAAAAGAAAACGAAAGAAACACAACGGTCATTTTGACATAATGTCGTGTGCATTTGTCCATAAGAGTGCAACAGATAACTCGAGGAGCTAACGTTACCGGCACGCTGACCTGAAGCGGCATTCTGGCGCGGCTGCTGCGCGTCGGACGCCTCTGTTTACACAGTCGCTTCACAGACAGGTTGCTAGTAACGTTACCGAATTAGTTTGTGTTTTGTATTTTATCTTCCGTGTGTGTGTAAAACAGACAATAAAAGGTCAAACCTTACCTCATTTTGGAAGATGTCTGACGATATGCAGAGAAATGTTGAGTGCGACGGCTCCGACGTTCATTTGCCAAACAAGCCAGACAGCAACTAAGTTAACCTTACGTAAACAATTTATGTGACATTTAACTCGTTTACCACGAAGAGTATATGGAAAAACATGTTTCCCAAATTCGAAAGCCGACATTAAAATGAAACTTTGACCGAGAAACTCTCCGCGCCTTCTCTTCACTGTTTTAGCGCCTATTGTTCCCACAATGCAAAGCGTAATTCAAAAATACAGAAAAACACCTGTAAAAACCAAAAACGGAAAATTTCCTTTAATTATTAGGGTATATCCTACTGTATTTTTACAGATTTTTTTTTACAGTGTATATTAGAGACTTTTCATTAAGACCCTAAAGAATCATATCAACTTGTGGAAAATGGGCATCCGATGACCCCTTTAAGATATATCTGAAGAACTGGATAGTTGACCAATTAAACTCACACTTCTCCAATTTCAAATAGAGGTGATGTTGGTGGAGACTTTGAAGGACCTGGGTGATGTGCCTTTAATGTTCTGTCGGATTTGATGAATAGATCAGGATTTTGTAGATGTAAACATTAGCCAAGTTTCCTTCCATTTTTTTTTGCAATGTTTTGTTATTGACAAAGAAAATATGCATTAAAAAAAACTTTGCAAAATTTGCTGTCTCCAGCATGTTTCCATCCAACTAGATTTTTACCGATAAAATGGTGTGCGTGATGATGTCATCACTAAAAAAACAAAATGTCGCATAAGTTTTGGTGTATCGCAAAAAAATTGCCCTAGAGCTGTTTCCATACATAATATTACCTATTGCGCAAATTGCATAGGCTAGTAGCCTGTTCTTCATCCTTTTGAAACAAAACTTAATTATATAGGCTATCATTTAATTGTATAGGCCGACATAAAATTATTTTTTTAACAAGTGTCATGAGGTTTTTTTTGTGTACTTAGTTAGGCCTTCAGACTATTTAGATGCGTGAGCATCAAGCAATGTTCATACACAGGTGCAGTTGTATTATTATTAATTTTCTGATTACTAATTTTTTATTAACCTTTATTTAACTTTTATTAGGCTGTACTAGAAATAGGAATGTTCATTTCGGTTACTTTATTTCAACTGACAACAGACGCTCGTTGAGGCATTATTAACCATTAACTGGCAAGATTGTGTTAAATTACAAATAAATTACGTGGCTGTAACCCATGAAAAATACCTACATTTGTTTTCCAGGGATTAATTTTATACACACAAAAAGCAGCATAAACAACAGAACATGAAGATTCACATGGTCACGTCACGCACCTGCAGCGTTTCTGCGAATGGAGAAAAACATAATAAAGCTATACATAAAAGAAACACGTAGGCTTATATGCTATACACACACACACACACATATATATATATATATATATATATATAACACAACATTTAAACAAGAGCTTCACGATACTGGATAAATTGAGAATCCAAGTTATTTTTAATAAATTGGAGACCATGATTCTCTCACAATTCTGGAGAAAAAAAAAGATTAGAAAACTAAACTAAACAAAATAATGCAATTTACTAGTGGTTCTGACAAACTGTTCGTTGCTTATATCTTTTAAAAACCTATATTCATTTACAGTAGCAGTCTATAGAATTTTATTTCATTTTTGTGATGCGCTCTTGAGAAAGCAGCATCTTGTTTTTTTTCTTTTCCCTTTATTTTACAAAAACACAATGTTTTGTTTTTATTGTGAATGTACACAAATAAAAGAAGTATTTAAAATAGTTTAGAATAATGTCTTACTGTTACATGACTACAAAAGAAGGAATGTTGTAAGTTGTTTCCACTTTTACAAGGTGGAAAAAAAAAATCAAGTGATCATGCAGGGGCCTCACGTGTGCAGTTAGGCATTACTAAATTTGACAACACAGCCTGTTCATTGGCATTGTCAGCCAAACACAAGAATGAAAATATAATTAATGTAAAATTTTGTACTTTTTGTGCAAAATGAATCAATTTTAACTTGTGAAGTACTAGAAGAACATCAATTTAAGATATGCATGTTTGAAAGGTAATTTGTCTTTTCCTTACCATATATAAAATTATTTTAGATACAAATTAATAATATGAAGATGATTTAATGCATTTTTGAACTACAGAGAAATGGTGCTTAAATGTGAGCAACAGCACGAACACGGACGCTGCCTATAGGTTAATTCTGTCTTTCAACACCACATTTATTTGCGTTAAAAAAGCCCCTTTTCTTGACAAAAAGTGTTTCCAAACAATTTTTTGTGACATTTGAACTATTGATATAGAATTTGTGCGCTAAATTTAAACGGAAAAAGATGTTGTCGACACATCCAAAATTTTATCAATAAATGGCATTTCCATCAGCTATATCAGTAAAAATTTTGAAGCGTTAAATATTTTTTCACAAAAAATTTGTGGATGGAAACCTGGCTACTGACGAACTTGTTAAGCATATCCCTGAAGATCCCATTCATGAAGTTCTAGAAGACAGAAGGTGAGTTTGACAGACAATATGGCATCACCCAATATTCATAGTGTCCAGATGGGGTTATGAGGGTGGTTTTCCATTTGTCACCTTTCCGAGGCTAGAATTTCCACATCCTTCTTAGAATCTGGACTCTCAACTTAGGTGGAGCAAACAACTGCACGGTGTGACGGTGACACACCCAAACGACAGGAATTTTATCTGTACACTAGATTACTGATTCGGGCACCAGGTAGAATTTAATCTAGCGAATAGAATTTATAGAATTTAACATAACACTTTTAAACCCAGGATAACTCAAACCACCAGTTACACACAGAAGTTGATAACACAAGGTAATGGAATCAAACATGAGCGTAGCTGTGAATGCATATATTGTTCACTTGTAACAAAAACAATTCGATTTTAGCAATGAATCAAGCAGTTCACACTTTAAACAGTCCTTTCGATGTTGTGTCCACTCAATAGTTCATAGGAGAAAAAGCAGTATTGGACTCTCAATAATCAGTATTGGAATTTCAATAATCACAGCAATGAAATCACAATTCCAAAATGATCAACTCCTGAAGACAACGCAAACAAAACATCAACAACAAAAACATTTACTTACGCGTAAATGTATTTTTGTTTGTTGAACGTGCATGTTAAGTGTGTGTGTGTGTGTGTGTGTGTGTGTGAAAACGCTGCCTCACGGCTGCTTAGGGAAGCTTGTGGAGAGAGGAATACGTGGGTTTGAAGAGTTCCTGAGGTGAATCGTCGTCGCTTTCACAATCAGCACATAGAGACAGGAGAGCTGAAAGTGCAGTGAATTCTCCTTTGTCCAATGACCAGGCCACGCTCTGCAGTCTGCGCCAGGAAGATCCAATAGTGCGGCAAGCAATTCCTTTGTTTGCCATTATTAATCCTCACATGCATCCGACTGAATAACGCGACTCACTCTGTGGCGGCTGTGCTAAGGTAAGCTGCACTCACTACCACGCTACGTACTACTTCCTTTTCATATAAATAATGCTCTTTCCTTTTTCTGCTTACTCTTTTCTTCACAGGGCTCTGCTTGCAATTCTGTGATGTCCGTTTTGTCTTTTTTGTGATCGGCAAAACTGTTCATTGTTGTGCAGTTTGTCGTCACAACGGGAAACAGCACAAGGTATCTCAGGTAGATCATTCAAACATTCCTTTACACAGTACTCACTCCACTTGAGTATTTCTCCTGGTTGGTGTTGAGCTAGTCAAGGGCGTCACAGGACGATATCCATCGTTGGTTCCTCCAGCACCAGAAAGGAGATTCACTCGGCATGAAAGCATCCAATTTAAAGAGTGACCTCTGGGGTGCGGTGACGCACCAAGCCCTAGCCCAGCGGTTTTCCCTGGATGGTGATGATCTGATAGCGTTCCTGTGCTGTGGAAGATGAATTTGAGCGAGGAATTGTGAGTATGTGAAGTTTCCTGAGGACCCCAAAGTCAGTGAGGACTTTGGCTGGGAAATAGTTGTTTGAGTGGATTAGGAGAGGTGGTGGTAATTAGAAGTCAGGTGTTTGTGATTGCATGTATGTGGCTGGTATGGCTGGTGAATCTGTGACAAAAACACTGCCACTGGCAAAAGTGTCACAAAATAAATATACACAATATAAACACTAGTAATGGAGTTTTGACTCGTTCACGGCACTACTATTGCACGCTCACTTGTCCAGCCTACTGAGAGACAGCATACACTAGTGCAGAATCACCTTTTGTACACTTTCCTGACTGAGTGTGTGTTCACTACTGTGTGTTGATGGGTTAAATGCAGAGCACAAATTCTAATTATGGGTCACTATACTTGGCCACACTTCACATCACGTCACGTCCTTTCCTTTCCTTTTTTTTCTCTCTTTTACTGATCCATTTGCAGGTGCTAGATAAAGGCACAATCCATCACTGTGTGTGCTGTTAAAAGGTGGAAAAAACCATGTTGCATAAACAAATATTACACAAGCATCATTAGATTATCTAAACCATCATGACTCACAGCATCTATAATATTAGATCATACATACAGCCATACATGTAATTTGAAAATTACTTTGGGACAATGTACATTTACTGTGTGGTACGCTTTGGAAAGAGTGTATTTTGGTCAGTGTGTGTAAAGGGAAAATTTTGAAGTGTAGGAGTAATATGAAAAAGAAGAGAATGAGGAGACAGCATTCTTAGGCAGCATTAAATGATCTCTTTGTTTGAAAAAAAAACAAAACAATGCACTGTCTAAACAATGATTGTCCCTAATGCACATTGTTTCAGACAAAATCACATTCTGTGCCCTGTGTTATTTGGGTTGCACAGACTGAATAAGAGAAAGACAGAGAGAAACATGTAATGTATTCGTACAAATGTACTAAAATAACCACTGACTTGCATTCAACGTTTAAAAAGAATGAAAATTTAGGACAATTTCCTGGATGAGTTGGTGAAGCAAAGAAGTCATTTTTTGGATTAAGTGATATTTAAACTTTTCTTTCTTTCATTCATTCTTTTTGTAAGAAAAAAAAAAAACCACAAAAACACATGATTAATTTTCTTAATAGCCCACATCACTAGGCACATATCAAACCACCAACAAATCACATTTGCTCACCTCAGCATTAAAGTCTTGTTATTTTTATTAATAACACAGTTGTTTCTCTCTCATATTGTGCCTTTCTTTGCCCCATGGGGCAAATTAAACCCTTTTTGTACAATGTACATTTTTGTAATAACATGAAAACTCTTGACATTTTTCATACTTTGTTAATAGTTTTCATTGTCACTAAAACTATGATAACTTTTCTGAACGCATTTAACTTTTGTATCACAGAAAAAAAAAAAAAATAGAGTCCTTAAAGGGGGAATTTTCCCCCCACTACATATACAGTAGGCAACATTTGAAGTGGGTCAAAAAAGTTAATCAAAACTGTCCTAAAACTAGAACGGGTATTGTTTCGGTTGTTTTGGACAACTTTGATAAAAGGTTTTGATCCACTTCAGATGCTGACTACTATATAAGTCTCTCTCTATATATAGTACATTCAGAAGGTATTTGGACCCTTTTAATTTTTTTGTCATTATGGGTGTAATGGACAGATGACACTGAGAGAGAATCCACATGCACGCACAACTTTATTTAAGAAAATATGGAACTCAGATGATCCACACAAAAAAAGTTCAAGTTTTCATAATTTATTGTCCTCACACGAGGAAATCTGCCTTCACAGACTGTACCCAAGCTGTAGTGCACACATTTCAAAAATACAAATAATATACACCTATATCCATCAAATACAAATATACAGACATTTACACAACAACAAAGTTAGTATACATGATACACATATCCTGCATCAGGAGCACATCAGCAGTATTACCCAGGAGATAATAACCCCAGCAAAACATAACTTTAAATTACACACTTCCTGGTTTCTGTGAATTCAACATTCTAATGGCAGAGGGCACAAAACTTTTCCCAAAGCATGCTTTTTTATGGAGTAACTGTTTGTATCTATGGCCTGATGGAAGAAGAATAAAACATGGATTAAGAGGATGGCTAGGGTCTTTTATTATAGTATTTGCCCTACGAATGATGACAGTATCAATAAGGGCTGATAAATTAAGAGTAGAAAAACCAATTATTTTTGAAGAGATATTAGTGATTTTAAAAAGCTTATTTCTGTTTGTGCAAGAAAGCATTGTAAAATAGCAAGTGACACAATACAGAATAATGGATTCGATAATACTGCGATACAAAAGAAGCAAAAGATATGGTTTCACTGAAAAAAAACTAAGTTTACGTATAACCAGAAGTCTTTGTTGGCAACATCTATGAATATCCGTGACATGATGGTCAAAACTTAGTTTGTTGTCCAAGATAATGCCAAGATACCTGAAACTGTCAACAATTTCTACTGACTGGCCGTTGATGGATATAGGACAGTGAGGAGTAAAAAGTTTATGCTGTGTGTCAAAAATTAGTTCCTTTGTTTCAGTAACATTGAGAAGAAGATAATTGTCTGAACACCACTGGATGAAGTGAGCAACAGACTGATGATATGCTGAAAAAAAGTTCAAGTTCAAGTTCTTGTTTATTTATAAAGCACATTTTAAACAACAAGCGTTGTACCAAAGTACTGTACAATATATAAAACAAATAACTATATAAAAATTACCAGCAAATAAATAAAACTCCAAATAAATACCAATACTCTCAGGCTACACCATCGGCTAAAGAGAATAAATGAGTCTTCAATCTAGATTTAAAAGTGTCCAACGTGGGAGAGGATCTCAAGGCAACTGTAAGTGCATTCCACTGCTTAGGTGCTGCATTTGCAAAAGCTCGGTCACCCTTTGTCTTTAAACGGGACCGGGGAAAAGAAAGAAGCAATTTGTTACAAGAGCAGAGAGATCTTGACACAGAATGTGGTTTAAGGAGATCAGCAATATACTGAGGTGCTTGCCCATGCAGAGCTTTATAAACGAGCAGCAAGACCTTAAAATCAACTCTGTATTCAACTGGTAGCCAATGCAAGGAAGTGAGTAACAGGAGTAATGTGCTCTCTCTTCCTAGTGCTCGCCCAAAGTCTAGCTGCCACGTTCTGGACCAACTGCAAACGATGTATAGATGAATGAGATAGAGCTATATATAGTGAATTGCAGTAATCAAGCAGTGATGTAATTAGAGCATGGATCACCACTTCTAGGTCCTTCTTTGAAAGGAACTGTTTTAATTTGGCGATGGATCGGAGATGAAAGAAACTCCCTTTGACAACAGAATTTATCTGCCTGTCAAATAGTAGATCAGAATCAAAGACAGCACCTAGGTTCTTGACTCTCTTGTGCCATGTAAAAAACCTAGTTGGCTTCCAATATTAGTGACACACAATGATGATCCAAAAGCAATGGCCTCAGTTTTGTCTTCATTTGACTTTAGGAAGTTTTCTGACAACCAGATTTTAACTTCCTCTAGACAGGAAATTTACAATAGAGTTTCCATTACTAGACTTTACAGGAAGATAACCAGCCAGGAAACAATAAAAGAATGCATTCAACGACCAGCAAAACACAAGTGAAAACCAAACACTATATATATATATATACACAGACAGACAAGCTAAACGAGATAACAAAGGGGGCATGGTTAGTTGTCATGGGAACATAGAAGTGAGCCTGGGAAACAGGGCAAACACAGACACAATACCAGCAGGGAAAAACACTTCAAAATAAGAGTTCACAGTGAAACACTTGCTGGATCATAACAATGGGGTTTCAAGTGTAGAATGATCTGAAAAAAAAAAATGAAATACTTTCTAAATGCACTTGATGTGTATAAAGAGTTTATATGGAATGCATAGACCATTACAGTAATATCTATGGTTCGTTTAAATCCTAATATCTATTCCTGTTTAATTTCAAACAACTTTTGGTCCCATTTGTTTATTTTTAATTTTACATTTGTTTTATTGAATTATCAAATCACAAATACCCTGCAGTTCCCTCACAAACCCCCAAGAGTTCACAAACGTGCTCTGGCCCACATGGCGTGATTGCATGAAACCAAATGCAATATACAAAAGAGAGAAATGAAACAAGAGAGGGAGGGGTAGGGAGACATTCCTGAGTCACTCTATGGGCAGGACACTGTTTGCTTTCTTTCATCTGTCCCTCATAATCTCCCAAAAAGGTACAGAGATGTGTGCGAACAGGGTGTATGTCTTTTGACATTTAAGTAGAGACACTTCTAAACAAACAAAAACTAACTTATTCAAACAACCAAAACACTTACATATGTGCTACTTGTTACAGAGTGAGGGAGACGGGAAGCGGGCGATCCAAATGCAAAGCTTTATTGTAACGAGACAGAGACATGATCATAAACAGGCAGGGCCAGACAATGGCAAACAGGTATATGAGGGCAAGACACAAGAGTAATCCATGAAACAGGCGAGGGTCGCTCACCGGTGAACGTAATCCAGGGGGCTAGGCAAAAGGGGAATCCGATAAATATGCGAGAGTTCATACAAGGAGCAAACAGAGTCCGAAACAGCAAGACAAAGGGTTAAATCCACAACAGGCGATAATAAATCCAGGGCAGGCTGCTGACGAGACAAGACAATGTAACCAGACTAGAATACAAGACTTGAATGACAAAAACTAGGAAAGCAAGAAATAACTAGACTTGGCAAACTAGGAAGTGGCTCCATAAAGACACGAAAAGTCAGCAAATAGGAAGAGGAAGTCCAAGGCTTATATAGTGCACTTGATTGGTTACAGCTGTGTGTGTCATCAGCACAATGAATGATGGGAAGTGTAGTCCGGGGTGTGGTGCAACAGTCTGAGTAATGTGAAATGGCAAGGCGACCTCTGGTGTCGAGCGGACTGGCGTTGAGGACCAGATTCATGACAAAGCCCTCCCCTCCCCCAAGGAGGAGCTACCGGACGCTCCAAATAAACAATGCAGGAGAGTGGTGGGGCGGAGGCGAGGGATGGAGGGCAAGGTCCATGTGGAGGACTTGGGGACTGAGGCAGGACTGGCAGAGCAGGGAACCAGGGTGGAGCAGACAAGATAGGCGAGGATGAGGGCCACCAGAACAGGACAGACAGACCAGGAGCAGACGGAGCAGGAGCCCTCCAGGCTTGAGCAGACCATCACGGCAGAGCAGACGGCCACCAGGATAAAGTAGATGGAGCAGAGACCCATGGCACAGACTGGGAGCTGGGGAAAACAAAGACAGAAAAGACAGACAGAGCAACAAGGATAGAGGCAGGGAACACAGTGGGCTTATTAACAGTCTCTGTTGGGACTGAACAGGCAGACAGTTCATAAATAGGCTCAGGACAGGACAAGAACTCATAGATGACCTCATAGATGATGTGGCGTGACTCTGGACAATCAGACGTGACGTGGCATGGCTCTGGGAGGTGAGACAAGATGTGACTTGACCCTGGACAAACAGCTGAGACGGGGCTTGACCCTGGACGATCAGCTGAGATGTGACTTGGCTCATGAAGATCAGCAGTGACTTGACTTGGCTCAGGAACAACAGCTGTGACTTGACTTGACTCGGGAAGAGGAGCTCTGACTTTACTTGGCTCAGGAACAACAGCTGTAACTTGACTTGATGTAGGAAACACAGCTGTGACATTACATGACTCGGGGATGGCAGCAGTGACATGATAGAGCGTTGATGTCGCCACCATTATGTGAGTGCGCTCCGGTGCGGCCACCATTTTATAAGCAGGTTTACACACTGGAGTAGTGATCAAAACACTTGAATGAACTTTGCGGCCGCCATTACCTCCTGTTCCTTCCAGTGAATGACGAGCCCACACACAGCAAAGTCAATAAACTGACAGAGAGACACTAAAGACCCTAACACTAAGTGAGCACTAGGCTAACACTAAACATGTTGCAAAACTCAGCAAATAGGAAGAGGAAGTCCAAGGCTTATATAGTGCGCTTGATTGGTTACAGTTGTGTGTGTCATCACCACAATGAATGATGGGAAATGTAGTCCGGGTGTGGTGCAACAGTCTGAGTAATGTGAAATGGCAAGGCGACCTCTGGTGGCGAGCGGACTGGCGTTCAGGACCAGATTCATGACACTACTATACATTTATTTTTCTTTTCTTTAAAATATATTGTTTTGTTTTTTTAGCTTGGCTGTAAATTACTGAAAACAATATATCTTCGAATGATTCATTTTCATGTCACTTGGCACAGATAAGCCAACAGTTAACCAGCAGCTGGGTATCTGTGAGGAGTGTGGTCCATATAATCTGCAAGATTATTTATTAATATCAACATTAATTTTAACTTCCCTGTGATTTGTGGCACAACATTCATCTTATTTACATCGATGTAGAAATGTTCTAAATATTTAGGTCTGTGTCTTCAAATCATTTCTTTGCCTAAAGGCAGTTTTTTGCAATCACTTCCAGAAAGATTAAGATTAGCTTGTACACTAGAAATGCTGCACTCAAATTACTAAATGTAGAGTAAAAAAATCTATATTTGTATTGTATCCATTGGAAACATGGAATCAGTTTTTACTGTTACACTGATGAAAGCTTTTTTATGTCCCCAAGAACTGACGAGGCCCCTAAATTCTTTAAGCGTATGTTTACACATCAAAAATTTTCCTTGCCTTTTTGAAAAGTTTTGCGTACAGATGATCTGCAGATATGACTAAAACATTATACATGCCAGGGCAGTTTTTGGCGATGTCACTTTGTAAAGAAACATTACACACCTGCTTTTCTACAGACTGAACATGATATGCACATGTCACTGTTGGATGCATGGATGTTTTCTTAATATGATTAAAAACCAACAGACTGATGAAAATGTGGGACATTTTCTCAATATGCGACGTGCGGGGCAAGGGGTGAAAATGCTGTGCAGTACAACGCAAAGCGGGACAGGCGGTCCTGTACTAAATGAATGGCATCACTGATAATGTTCTGCTCTTTAGCTCGGTTTTCACCCATGGCATTATATCCTGAGGGTGCTGAGGGCCTTCTAGATCCAGTTTCTTTGCCATGGGCTGGGTTCCAGAATCAAATCACTAGAGGTGCTTCTGAAATTAGTGTTCTAGCAAAGTGTAGATGTAATGTGTAAGCAACAGCTTCTAAGCACCTCATAGCAAGAACAGCAATGTACACTGAGAAATGTAACATTACAAATCACTAATTAATAATCACTGAAATGCTGTCACTCACTTCAGTTTCTTCTGCACTCTAGCAAAATCTTTCTGTTATAATCAATGAATTTCTTATTTACACTGTGTCTACATTTCATTTGTTTGATGAGCTGATTAACGAGAGCAAAACTCATTTCTGAAAAAAACCTAGTTTTCAGTGGCATTGAGTGGATTCTTACTAAAACTTTTTTGATTGGCCATTTTTGTTAAAGAGATCAACAGACATGTCTGTGATTGGTAACATTGTTCAATGCTGTACAAACGTGCTCCACCGAATATTTTGGCATTCTCCAAAGCGCAACACAAAAGGATGGTTTGTGCTCATTTTTAAGCATTCACAGGACTGACTGAAAGAGAGGGTAAGAAGCTCTGCTCTTCTTTCATTCTAACTCGAGGGATAGTAGTCAGCACTTGCATCAGTGTGTTTGGCTCTCAAGGGTGTTGAACAAATGACTGGAACTGTAGGTGGAGCATGGCAGGAATCTGATGGGAAGTGCTTTGTTTGGCCTCCTTGTGCTGTAAAAGTCATCTTGCTGATGCCTCTGTCCTCAGAGCTCATTTAGGGTCTAGGCTGTTAAGGTCTCTGTGAGCTTCCTGGTTACTTCAATTAAATCGGAGCTTCGTTAGGCCTCCTCTCACCTTAGAGAGTTGATAGGCAGAGGCCTTTGTTCTTAGAGCTTGGCCAGGCATGGTTAGGCTCTCTGTGAGCCTCCTTAGTTACTGCTTTTTTTTCAGAGGAGTGTTGTTAGGCTTCCTCTTTTTGCTGGGACCTCCACTCTTAAGAGCTCTGCTGGGAAAATAGCTCCAAGCTGTTAGGCTTTCTGTGAGTCACCTTAGAAAGTTGTCCTCTTGCTTTAGAGAGCCCAATTTGCAAGTCAGTGAGCTCGCCATCAGGTCAGGCTGTGATCGGCAGTAAATCAGCGGGCGATCAGTGCTCTGCAGTCTTTATGTGTGAAATACCCCAACAACGCATCAAAGAGGCTTGCTGATGCCAAACAAATATCTAGCATGCTAAATATCTGGACCGGTCTGCTGACTCAACATCCTGTGCTGTCAGGTGACAAGTTACAGCCATTGAGAGAGCAAGACATGGGTTGAGGTCAACAGGTTATGTTAGGATGTTGTAGCCTAAACTTTTGTGTCTAACATGACGGTCCCGTCATCACAACTGGTACACTCCACTTAGGTAGCTTCGCTGGCTCCGCTTTGCAAATGGTGGAGGAGACACTTATGAACTATTGCTCCCCCTCTAGATTGTTTGGCAAGGTGTATGCAGCGCAGGTCAGGCTGGTAGTTGAAAGAATTCCACTGGGCCACAGATCTTGCCCTTCATGCCTTAAAGCAATTCACCAAATTCACAAATTCAATTCACACCAGCTAATAGATTGTTGCCTCATCTGAGGTTGTTGAGACAATTCTGGCATTCAGATGTCCCACCATGTGTTGTGGTGTGAACAACCACACTTGAACCCAGTCCGCTGCAGTGCTGCATTTCCTACAAGAGTTCCTTTTAGCAGGGTTAGTCCCTGCTGCGCTTAAGGTATATGTGGCTGCTCTCTTCACTAGCCACATTCTTATTATTGTAACATATTTGGGGAGACATACCCTAGTTTCTCGATTTCTGCACAGTGCCAGAAGGTTAAGGCCCTTCTGCAGGCTGCAAGTTCCATCCTGGGACCTTTCAGTGTTCTTGGAAAGATCATCAAAAGCTCTATTCGAGCCCTTAAGTGTCACGGGTCGTGTGCGGGAAAGATTCGCCATAACAAGAAACAGAACAGGAAAGACCAAATAAGGACACAGGAGGGCAAAACCAACAAAACAGTCCACAGGGGTGTGACATTAAGCTGGACGCTCGCTGCACTATTTATAATAGTCCTTTACGATTGTTTTTTGTCAGACTGTACGAACATGATGATGATGATGTCACACTGTGGGATCTCAGTGTCAGACTGTACGACAGTCAAGACGCATTAAAAACGGGTGCACTTTAAAACCTTGTTCAGCTTTTACATGAAAAGTCTATGAAAGGCAGCAATACCGGTGTATTTAAGAAGATGTAAGCAGTGTAAGCGGCACTACACACCCACAAGATAGCATGTTCAAGAACTGGTGTTTATCATATGAAAGGCAACAACATATAGGAATTCTGTGAGTGGAGGACGGGAGCCTCGGAATTTATGGTGGTTAGAAGAGATCTCTAGCATCAATTCTGATCATGGCTTGTCAATTTGACATTCGACAATACTGTAGGAGAAGTCACACTGCAGGACTGTGTGCCAAATCTTCGAACACTGCCAGAATTTCGTTGGAGGTCAAATTTGATCACAACGGTCCCTAATCAGCTGTCGGTGAACATGTCAAACCAGCAATCAAAGACTACAGATTTTAGCCTAGGATTAGAGGAATCTTTTAGGATTTGTGAAATTTGTCTCACACGGCCAAATTGTGGACAAAATTGTACAGTGTGGGCCTGGCTTTAGCCCTGGAAAAATTTCTGACTCTTAAGGTTGCTCTACTATTGATGTAGCTTGGAGATCAGCAGGCGCTGTCAGTAGCCTCCTCCTACTGAAACTTTAGGTGTCAATTTATAGTCATGCTGAAATGCCATGCTACATCAACAGACCTCACATTAGCCAATAGCCTTGACATGTTTTCACACATGCTTCAGACTTCGTCTTGTTCCCTTCTCATATTTTTAGTATAAGCTAAATTCACATGGAATTCTAACTTTTTTTTTTCGAGGTGTAATTTCATACATTACAGATTAATGTCATTTTCTGTAGGCAAAATAATAATAAAATTGATGCAATTTTCACATAATGATGATCGAGTGACGACAGTACAAAACTAGGATCAAAACTGTTTATTTATTGATTTATTAGCTGACTGTCATAGATTAAAACATTTCTTTGGTGAAAATTACCACTGAATTAATGTACACTACCTACAAAACAGACATGTTGAGTTAGAAAATTAATTAATTATTATTATTATTATTGTTGTTGTTGTATTTATTTATTTTTTCTAAAACAAGGCACAGTTATTTTGCAAAAGAAGGCACTAAAAGTATTAATTCACATGAATTAATCCATGTAGCCCATCAACAAACATTTCACTTCATTAAGCCCATTTACATCTTTCCTGTGATCCTCTCTAATGTATATGGACACATTAATACATTTTAATGAATAGGATTTCTAAAGAAATACTTTTCTTTAACAGATAACACCATTATTAACCTATTATATATACATATATATATATATATATATATATATAATTTTTTTTTTTTTACATTGTACAGACCATGTAAAAACAATGAGTTTAATTATCAGATACAGTTAAGAAGTTCAAGACCTCAGAGGTGAGATAGAGCACATCACATTTCCACTTAAATTCCAGCAATATCATCAACAGATGCTATTTGAACTGAACTGAGCTGGACAGTGACATCACTAAATCAATGATGAACTGACTTTAACTGAAAATTGAGTGTTTACTGTTGTCCTTTTTTCATTATTACACAGATTTTTTTCCTATTTAATACTGTAAAGCTGCCACAATCTGTATTGTTAAAGTGCTATATAAATAAAGGTGGCTTCACTTGAATTGACAATTTTCTGTGCTGTTTGGTCTATAAAGACTCATCTTTATAGACCAAATATAAAGAAACATCCACAATGCAGAACGTTTGTGGCCTCACCATGGTGAACAAATGCAAACACACACACACATACATGCACATATAACAAACATAACACCATGTTTGACTGTAATAATGTAGCATAATTGCAAAAAAAAAGAAAGAAAGAAAAGAAAAAAACAACAACAGTACAAACGAATTAAAACTTTTATGTAATGATGATGATGATGATGATGATAATGATTATTATTTTATTATTATTATTATACTAAATTTATAATGTCTACTTATAAATCTAAATGAAAAACAGATGCATGCCTATATGGAAATGACAAAAGAGCCAATGTGTGGTCCTCTGCAGCCATCTAGTGGCTATTGGTAAAAAAATCATGTTATTTTAATTTTACAAGTAGATGGTGGCAGTCTTACACTAAACCATGGCACATTGGTCATGTTGTCACAATGAATGAAACTGAGAAATGTAAAGTGGAATTTACATATATAATAAAAACAGAAAGGCCAGAAAAATAATGTTAAGGGGGAAACCGCAGGGATCTCCAACCCTGCTCCTGGAGAACTGCCATCCTACAGACTTCAGTTTCAACCCTGCTGTAGCACACTCGTCTGTAAGTATTAAGTAACAGTGAACAAACTGATTAGATGGTTCAGGAGTGTGTGATTGTGGTTGGAGCTGAACTCTGCAGGATGGACCCCTGCTCTAAAAAACAAAAAACAAAACAAAACAAAAAAAAAAAACAGAACAAAACAAAATGTCTTAATTTAACAACTTACGTCTACCTGATCCAAAAGAAGTATTAAATACATCCGGAGTGATGCGCAAAATTAGCTTTGAATATTAACATGTAGTCAGTCAGTGAAAGCGACACACCATGTCTGCAGCATATGGGCAAAGTTTGCAAACAGCCTCAAAGGCTTTGTGGAAAATCCCATGTGTGAGCTCAGCCTCCTCTGTACAGAGTGATCTTGCATTTGTCTGCTAAGAGCAGTGTGATGTTGTACTCATAGTCTCCATCATGGACGCCTGTGTGTCTGAATGCTCCTCCCAGCATGTTATCCTCCCAGTAATGGTGCCAGTTTCCATCCTGGTCAGCACCAAATCCAAACACATTCACCTACAAGCAATAGAGCAGATAGCCTTTAAGAGCGAAAGCAGTTCCTTTAGATCATCTTCATTATTTATTGATTATTATTAGCAGTGGTAGTTGGAGAAGCAGTAGTAATATAGTTGTAGTAGTGTTTATTAATTCATTTATTTTAACATGAATCTTTTTTGGTGCTTTCATTGTCTTGGCTGCAAGATCTATCAGCCTGGCTTTTATTGATAATTCATCAACACAGATGCACACCACATAATCCATTTCTATTATAATCTATTCTAAAGCATTTTTTTTCCCTTTAAAATCATACCAAATGACAGAAAGATTAGTGTCAATCGGTGGTTGTGAAATCATATAAAATGACAAATGTAATGAGCAGCAGTTGCAGCAGAGGGCTGCGTCCACAAGGTGGAGATATTTTCATGTGGAAACAACATTTTAGAATGGGAGTGAAATACACTGCTCTTCAAAGAAACGAAAACAATACAACTAAAATAAACGTTACCTCATCACAGATGTGAATTGCAAATATCAGAGAAAGGAATCCAGTGGATGGATATCTCCCATGACCCTCTAGCCACGAGTCATACACATACTTTAAAAAGCTTGGGTTGTAGATTGACACCTGAGAAAAGATCATGAATCAGATCTCTAAAAATAAAAATATACAAGAAATGTATGAACAGAAAAAAAAAAAGAGCGTAAAAAGACCTATTTTATAATGGGGGACGACCTGTTAAATAAATAAATAAAATCAAAAATCCAGTAACCTTGTTTTTATTGGCTTTGACCCGTGCCTTGACTGGTACGTATGTCCTAAAAGAGAAACGCAAACATACTGATTAATAAACAATGCTTCACTTGTAACCCTCCCCTGCACATATGGGTCAAAATATGACACAAAATAAATAAAGTCATAAATAAAATCAACAAATATGTGCTGTTTGTTTAATTAATAAAAATACTTTTTAATGACAATTAGGATTATGTTAAACTAGTTGATATGGTTTACAAGGAAACAAATGTGGGCTTCACTTTATTTTGATGGTCTCTTTAGCACATTCTGTTGAGTAATGTTGCATCTACAAATCTATTAACTCTCACTAGAATGTTCGTAGAGTAGCCTATTATTAGAGAGGTAGGGTTAGGATAGATTGAGTTGACATGCACTTGCAAAGTTACTTATACAGTCAGTAGATTGTTGGGAGACCATCACAATAAAGACTTTAAAGGGGTCATCGTGTGACACTGTCACACAGGACACATGTTTTAACCTGCTCAATGTATTATAATGATTTTATGTATATTTGAGTTTTAATATGTTTTTATGTTGTCTTAGCCATTTTATTCCTCTTAAACATTTTAATGTGTGTATGTCTTTAAGAAACTCTGGGTCTGCCTGTCATGTGACTCCTCACATGACAGGAAACAGGAACTGAACCCTATAAAGGAGGCAGCATGGCAAACAATCAGGGTCATTGACCAAACACTATATGCTGGATTGAGGAGTTTTTTTTTGTTTTTGTTTTTTTTTTTGTTTTTTTTTTTTATATATAAAGGATTTACCATTCCAGCATCACCCTCATTGTGGATTATCACTTGTTGGACTGTATATACACCGGTGGACACTTTTATATTGGAACTTTCAACACACTGGATTTCTTAAGGACTGTTTTATTGGTATGGATTTGAAAGACTCTGTGCTTTTACCAGCCTAGGATTTCTAGTTTTATTGTGTTGTTTTAAGTTCCTTGTATATTTGTGTAAATACACTTTATTTATTCACTGTACTTTTGTCGTTGGCTCATCTTTTAAAACACTTATTTTATCTCACACAGTATAATCTGACCCCATTTTAACAATTGTAAATTTGACCAATAGGGCTGAACGTTACAATCGGATGCCCATTTTCCACAAGTTGATATGATTCTTTAGAGTCTTAATGAAAATTCTCAATGGTTGTGTAAAACAACACCCTTTTTACCTTGTCAAAATCAGCTCTGCAAAAATCATCTCATTCTAAGGGGTTGTTCCTTTAAATGCAAATGAGCTCTGCTCACCCCGCCCCTCTCTTCTCTCTGTGGAAAGACGGTCTTGTTTACTTTAGCCGCGTTTAGCCGCTAAACTTTCTAACTATTACGTTATAAGGAAAGGCGATCACAAAGATTCATAAAAAAACGCTTATACTCACTTCTGCTGTAAGTGAAGCTGGATCATGAATGATTCGCGCGAACATAGACGGATATATGTAGATCGGGAGGCGCGTTCCCTTCACAAACAAACATAATCCACTGCATCTTCAGCGGCTCAGATGTCGGGAGTAAATGACGACCACTATGTTCATTCTTACATCCAGCAACACAACACCTCAATCGCTCAATCGGAGATATTCTTGTCTAACTTACATCCCTGCTCCGGCATCGAAACATGGAAAGTTACTGGACTGTGACAGCTGGTCTGAGGTAAAACGCTCGTGTCAATCAACTATGGTGGGAGTGTCCTCTGTGGGTGTGACGGCACAACGACAGGCATCTGAGAACGGCTCGATTTGAAAAAGGGGATATTAGTTTTACAGATTAATTAAAAACCACTGCATGGATTTTTATCATTATAGGGTAGATTTGTACATACACTGCCAACATACATTAATGTTCAAACAACATGAAAAAGTGAACTTAGCATCCGATGACCCCTTTAAGCAGACATTCTGCTAATACTCAAATGAGAGTTAGTTGAGATGTAGGTGCAATGTCACTTATTGTCAACAGAATGTTCAAAAGGGACCATCAAAATAAAGTATTACCCAAATGTGTACATTTAAATATATTATGACATGAACATGATTTGAGCCAAATGAGGCAATGGAGTCACTGCACACAAAAATCACACTTATTCTGTTTATTTTATATGAATAATCTGTTATTTATGTTATAATGCATTAACACATGACATATACTGACACTTAATATTAAGCTTGTGATTTAAACTAAATATATACATAAAAGTGATATATAAAGATATATATAGCCTTCATTGTTATAGACTTCATTGTTATAATTCATAAGTGGATTCACTTGCAGTGATTGATTGATTCACATTGACTGAGATGTTTTAAAACCACCCACAGCAGAAAATAAATAAAACCCCAAAAATGAAATATACAATGATTACCCTGCCACATCAAATAGTAATGCAAGGAGCAGTGTTGGGGAGTGACTAGTTACATGTAACGGAATTACGTAATTTAATTACAAAATAAATGTAATTGTAATTAGTTACAGTTACTTTGAAAAAATGGGTAATTAAGTTAGTTACTTTTGAAAAATGTTAATGATTACAAAGGGGGTTACATTTTTTTTTTCACACACACACACACCCACATACACATTTAACAGACTTCTTTCGTAAGTTGCACTGACTGCTTTAAAATGAGACACCAGTGTTTCTGGAGTTTGGGACACAGAATAGGACAATCGCTAACTGTTTTATTTCCTATTTGGGTTTATGCATATACAGTACTTTTTTTTTTTAAGATTAATAGTTTTTTTTTAAAAGGCATTGTTAGATGCTAGTGTTTTCTGTCATAACTATGCAAACATTTGATTTCTAAACCAGTATCACAGCTATTAAACTATTTCTTGTTATGATTTCAAAACTGTATTTAACCTCAGAATGGTCTCAAAGTAAATAAGAGGTGTTAAGTCTGAATTTGTGTGGTTGTGGTTTAAATTAAATTATTACACGGCTCTGTGGAATGCTTGATTCTGATCGGTCAGTCATGACATTCCATTATTCCCCAATAACAACTGGTAAAAGCTAATAACACAGACTCATCCGGGCAACTTAAGTCGGCACTATACGCGTGATAGTTTTTTTCTTGGTGGAAGCTTTGCATTTGGTTAGCTAATAAAGTATTAAAACTCAATTTAATATTATGTGCACAAGTTCTTAATTCTGTCATCCTGGTATCACGGACTCGCTCTATTGTTTCATACAAATACAGCTGCTGCCAATTTGTTTTGTACAATGTAATAGATTATAAGATAACTAACAAACTAGTACTGTAAGTACTAGTACTTAATTATTTATGTGGTGAAATGTTGTGTAATAAAAGTGGTATGACTGCATCCCTTAAATGTCTGTGTGGTTTGAACTTGCCACTTGCTAGCAAATCAGATCAGTGTTTTGTGTCTAATTATTTAGTTTTGTGGCAAGCAGCTGTGCAATAACTGGGATAATCCAGCCAGTTGTTACCACAAAATATAATTTTCGCAATAAATTATCCATTACAATAATTTTAATTTTAAGTGATAAAGGATTTTGAAAGTCTGACAGTAATCAGTGTTGAGTGCTACTGTAAGTAATCAAAAGTAATAAGTTACATTACTTTAATAAAGTAATTGAAAAGTTAAACTACTTATTACATTTTAAATCAAGTAACTTGTAATCTGTAACCTATTACATTTCCAAAGTAACCTTCCCAACACTGGAAAGGAGATGCTTTAACTTTTTAACTTAAAAATGCTTATTGCGGGCCGCCGTGAAGTGAGATTTTTCACTACGTAATTATCGTGGCCAAAAGAATTCACGATAACAATATATTGGGATATATACAGAAGACATGGACAAACAAAAAAAATACATAAATAGACAAATGCATGCTCTCAGTCAAATTCATCTTTACCTCAACAAACAAAACAAGCACCGCAAATAAATAAAAGACAATACACAGACACTTTATAGTTAATTATTTGCTAATTTGTTCATTTACTTCACTGTACTTTTCATAAATTGTCTCCAATGGCTTTGTAAACCCAATAGTTTACCTTACTTAGTTACAATTAGTTATCTTTACTTAGTTACTATACTTACTAGGTTTTATTAAGTTACAGCTACTTTCAAGGCAAATAAAACAATTTACTTACTTGCTTTGAGTGATGTTTACTTAAAATATTCAAGTATTCACAAAGAAACCAATGACATTAATAAACCAGTGAGAGGCAGCAGTGCACTAATATGTTGCTAATGTGCAACGTGACAACAGAAGAAGAAGAAAATAAAGTTTTTGAGATGGGGCAATTTTTAGTAGACTTTTCACTCACATCTTTCTTTCACTATTTAAATTCACTCATTTCCCAAAGTCATCTTGAATGTTGAATTTTCAATACAACTGAAATATTTGAGAGAACATCACATAAGCTGACTTTATAAATTAATGTTGATTTTCCTGAAAAGGTTTTTTTTTTTTAATACTCACCATTATAGTGAATAGTGTTACTTTTGGTTGGGCACTTGGAACTTTGTTTATATTGCTATAGTTTTCTTTTTGTTGTTGCAACAATGTAGCATGAAATCAGAGTTCTTTGATTTCAAAGAAAGAAAGAAAGAAAAGTAATAAATAGATTGCTTTTAGAAGGTGATCTATATTCTAATTAAATCATTAGGTTGAGTGTTTTTCATGCTGATTAATGATTTTTTTTTTTTACAATTTTACTGTTTTTCTTTTTTTTATAAACACTATAAGAAGCTTTTAACATTTGTCACACACAGACTTCAACATTCAGCATGTGAATCACAACAATGGTAACAACTCAATTTTATTTATTTTTATTAACTATCAATAACCATTTTATGAGCTTTTTTTGTTTGTTTTTTGTTGTGCTACTACTGACACAAGACAGCAAATGAAATTGGCAAATACAAACAACAACAGTAAAGCAAAGCAATTGCATAATTTATTCATGTCGCAATGCACTCTGGGAGTCAGTGAGTAGCTATACTAAGTCAAGAGTAAACCTAAAGTAAAGAATCAAGTACTCTCAACAGTTTTTTGTTAGTTACTACAACTCTTGTGTAAGTAAACTATACTAAGTAAGCATTTGTCAGTACAACATACTATTCCTATTTCACTTTACTTAGTTTTTTTAAGGTAATCAGTTTCCATGCTTTTTACAAGTAAAGTCAACTAATTACATTTTACAGTGTATAAGCTGTTTTTATGCACATTTGGCCTGAGTTTTTGTTACATTTACACAGTTTTGACAAGCAGGCATCACCAGCATGAGGAGTTTCAAGTGCTTCGAAACAGTAAATCATTTTGTGAAGCAATTGGTTCAAAGCCTCAAAAATCTTTGAAATCTCCATTTATTTTCCATTTGGTCCTACACTGTAAAATCCAATAGTTACTTAGATATAATTAGTTATCTTTACTTAGTTGCTATACTTACTAGGTTTTATTAAGTTACAGCTACTTTTAAACGAGTAAAACAATTTACTTACTACTTTGAGTGATGTTTACTTAAAATATTAAAGTATTCACAAAGAAACTAATGACATTAATAAACTAGTGAGAGGCAGCAGTGCACTAATATGTTGCTAATTTGCAAAATAACAACAGAAGAAGAAGAAAAGCAATTTTTTTGAGGTGGCAATTGTTAATCTGCAGTTATTTTTCACTAGTTACATTCACTCATTTCCCAAAGTCATCTTGAATGTTGTTTCAATACAACTATATATTTGAGAGAACACATAAGCACATAAGCTGACTTCATAAATTGATGTTGATTTTCATAAAATGTTGTTGGTGTGTCTTGTTTTATTTATTTATTTTTTATTTTTATTTTTTTTTACTTACCATTATAGTGATTAATGTTCCGTTTGGTTGGGCTCTTGGAACTTTGTTTTTCTTATTACGATTTTCTTCCTATTGATGCAGTAATGCAACGTGAAGTCATAGTTTTTGATTTCAAGGGAAGAAAAGTAATAAGCAGGTTGCTTTTAGAAGGTAACCTTCCAATTCTGATGTTTTGATTAGCTAAATCTTTTAATTCTTTAACTAATGTTTTTTTTTATATTTATTAATGATGTTTTACAATTTTATTGTTCTTCATGAACACCTTAAGGAACTTTATTGGGTTGAGACAGTCCTTTAATATTTGTGGTAATGTGCTCAAGTCACAAACTTCAACATTTAGCACATGAATCACAACAATGGTAACAATTAAATTTTATTTATTTTTATTAATTGTGACAATAACCATTATATTATTTTATTTTCTCTTTTTGTTGTGCTACTACTGACACAAGTCAGTAAATAAAATTAGCAAATAAAAACAACAACAGTAAAACAAAGCAATTGCATAATTTATTCATGCCGCAATGCACTCTGGGAGTCAGTGAGTAGCTATACTAAGTCAAGTGTAAGCCTAAAGTAAATTATTAAGTACCCCCTACAGTTCTTTTTTAGTTACTAGAACTCTCATGTAAGTAAACTATACTAACTAAGCATTTGTCAGTACAACATACTATTCCTATTTCACTTTACTTCGTTTTTTAAGGCAATCGGTTTGCATGCTCTTTTTTAAGTAAGCCCAACTAATTAGATTTTACAGTCTAGGAATCGTTAAGGTCAGCTCATCAGCTGAGGTTTGGCTCATTTCTTAAGTATTTTCACCAAATACGAAGAGCTAAATTGTGCAGCGCTTTATAAATAAAAACCAAACCAAAACAGGGGTAATATGAGCACCTGTCAGGAGCCTTGCAGCAGTATTTTGCACCAATTGTAAGCAGATCCCACTGACCCTCAAACTGACTCTTTCCAGTTGCCAGAACACAGAAGCCAAACTCCGGGCTGATGAAGAATGTTGCGAGCATTTTGTTCGGGTTAGGGTCATGACCCAAAGACCCTTGTGCTGAATTTCTCATGTCATTCCAAATATCAGAGAATAAAATTCACTAACTTTGAGATGGTTCCTGTAGTCAGAGCACTGATGATCCACTCTAGATCCAGAGTTTTAAAGGGAATGAGTATCAGACTTGTGGAGTTGTCTAAATCGGTGGCGCTCTCTGGATACATAAGGTGATGAGTCGTCTTATAGCCAACATCCTTTTCAAAACCCTGTGTTGGAGCCTGGTTCATTCTGTTAATACACAAAAGTATAGACGCTTTAAAATCGCGTGATAAAGCATTACAATGTTATGTGCATGGCTGCAACCCCTTAACCCTCTGGGTCTGAGGTGATATATATACCTATACGACATTTCCAAACACACACACACACACTTCAAAGTCAGATCAAAGTCCTACCGCAAGATGTTTATGATTCCTAACAGAAAATGTCTAGAACATGCTACTTGTTAGGTTTTTAGAAATAAATGATTACTCTGTCTCCTCCTTTTTAACTTGTGATAAAATCTAAGTTCGTTACAACAATGGTTCATAGATTTCAGCCTATATGCAGCCATTGAGTACTACAGCCATTTAGTGGCTGCTGATATTTTTGATATTTTGATATTTTTATACTATCATGTGTCACCAGATGTCACAAAAAATAGGTTTTGGCTGTCTGAACTTCCTGGAATAATTGTATTTTTCTTACTGAAGTATAAGAAATATTAAATATAACATAAAAATATTTTATATAGACAAATTTGGTACTTTTAGGAGTAAAAAAAAAAAAACACTACAATTTTGTATAAATTGCTGTGACATTTATATACAGTAGTCAAGGGTCAAAACCTTTCATCAAAGTTGTCCTAAAACCAAAACAATACCTGTTCTTGTCTTACGACAACTTTGAACTTTTTTGATCCACTTCAAATGTTCATTACTGTGTGTATATATATATATATATATATATATATGTATAAAATTGGGATCACACCTGAGACCATGGCCAAATTTGTCCACAAAGGAGTGGGGGCAGAAAAAGAAAAACGCATGTAAACATTTGAAATGGGTCTTTATGATGGGAGCAGCAGGTATGCAATATAATTTAAAAATGTGTATTATACAGATATAACTATATCGCAAATAAATTTATACAGCTATGGAGCATCTATTTTTAATCTATTTTTAAACAGGTGATTTAAATAATCAAATATTAAATAGGATTATATATTCTAAAATATACTTGGAATAATAAGAATACGCAATAATACATATTTTTAAATACATTTTAGACAATAATAAAAATAAATTTGAAAATAAACTTCATTTTATTTATGGCAGACAATCATGTGAATGGTAAGGTGAGCAGCGCTTTTCTACTGTGAATAAATCGCCATCCAAATCAATGAGTTTCATCACTGAGGTGATATGTACATTTATTTTTACAGCCATCTATATGAGAAACAATTACTATCTAAAAAGGGCTTAATATTGTCCTTTCTTAAGCAGAGTTGTAGCATTTTGATTACAGTAGCATGCCCTTACCTATATGTATAATATCCTGCTCATGCTTATCAGTGACCATATTAATTAATCACTTTTTCAATCAAAAATTCATTAAGTCATCCAACATACTGACTCTGAATTATTTCCACCCCTACCTGAATCTGTATTTCTGCTTGATGGTTGGAAAATAATAATAATAATAATAATAATAATAATAAACAAACCTTTACCGTATGACAAAATCACTAGAGTCAATGTAGGACCCATAACGAGACTCCCGAAGATTCCCAGAATTCCCGACTACAGAGCATGTACGACAGCGATCTGGATGTGCATCAACATAGTGTTCCTCAGCAGGGATCAGCTGGAATAATCTGTCCAACACTATGGTTAGATTGGATGGGTTCTTCTCAACCTGTAGCCACTACACTCCATATAAACACACACACACACACACGCACACACACACACAAATACAGGAATAATTAGAAATAATAAACAGGGAGAGATACTATAACAGGATCACTTGGAATAAAAACTGATTTAGATACTTGCCATAAGTTTTCCATGTTGTGCTGTTTTTAGATGTTTAAGAACATCTTTTCTGCATACTTCTGAAGGATTGTAACATTTGGGAAATGGGTCTGTCACTATGGCATAATTCTTTATGCCACAATTAGACATATGCATTGCAAACACACTTTTAGTGAAAGATGGAGCTGACTATAACGCTGCAACGTGTGAGTAACTAAGACAATTCTAGAGCCTAATCTGAGATAAATGGTTTTCATATGCAGTCAGCCATGTTTTCCCAAAATCATTTACTTCAGTTTATGCATTAGCAAACTTAAGCCATCAGCTAAACGGTCATATTCACATTGTTTCTTTCAGTAGCATGGTTGAACTGTATACCAAAACTGATCAAAGAATGCTCCCTTTGTAATCACTGAAGCTGTTGGGGAGTAACTAGTTACAGAATTACGTAATTTAATTACAAAATAAATGTAACTGTAATTAGTTACAGTTACTGAGAAAAACGTGTAATTAAATTACAGTTACTTTTGAAAATGTTAATGATTACAAAGGGGGTTACATCTAAAAATTTTTCACACACACCCACATACAGATTTAATTGACTTTTCCAAAATTGCATTGATTGATTGCATTGATTAAATGTTGATTGCATTGATTAAATGTTTTACAATGATTAACAGTTGAAAATATTAGAAATTTAGAAAAGTAAGCAAAAAGTAATCAAAAGTAATAAGTTACACTACTTTAATAAAGTAACTGAAAAGTTACACTACTTATTATATTTTAAATAGAGTAACTTGTAATCTGTAACCTATTACATTTCCAAAGTAACCTTCCCAACACTGGTTACGATGCTCGGCGCTGCAACAATAACAAAAAATCCCACACTGGTTCAATAAGAATCATAAGAACTGTTGAGTAATTCCTTTAGCTAATTAAACAATTCAATATAAAATTAACGTCAGATTATTATTTTGTTGTGATGGTTATTGTTTCCCTGTGGACCATATTGTTTAGTCTTGCTGTGTGTGCCAGAGAAAACATACTGTATGCAGTTATGTCAGCATTTACCGTCTATTGTGTCAAAAGCAGAAGACAGTATGAAGCATGGTGGAAGCGACATTTTCTAAAGAGTAAATAGGAGCCGCATGGATAGAGAATGCATGGGGATTAAGATGGCCTCCAGCCCTTTGCCTAGACTCAAAAAGCATGTAAACACGAAACTGTACCATTTAAAATTCATTGTTATGGAAGAGGAATCCACTGTGCCATTCCCTGTTGAAAAATCCAGCATATGCTGGTTTGGTATAATTTGAAGCATAGCTGTTTGAGCTTGTTTAAGATGGGCATGTGCTGGTCCTAAGCTGGTCCTGAGCAGGAGCTAGTTGCTTAGGACAATCTTAAGACCAACGCATGACCAGCTAAGGACCAGCTTTAACCAGCCTAAACCAGCAGCCATGCTTCAAGACATACCTAGCCAGCATATGCTGTTTTTTTTAGCAGGGTTACTGGCATAAGAGGAGTACAAGCCATTATTCTAGTGAGAGTTCAAAAACATCATGTCTGTGGAGCATAGTGACCAAAGAAATGTCTTTGGTTACTTGACTGAAAAAGCGGAAACGAGAAGCTCTTCAAAGTGCTTCATTAACCCTGCTGAAAAATCCAGCATTGCTGGTCACCAGCATAAGGTATGTTTTGCATGCTTGGACCAGCATGGGATGCTGGTTGCTGGTTTGCTGGACCCCAGCATGGGATGCTGTTTTGCAGGTCCCCAAGTGCAGCTCCTATCTCTTTGAAAGGGGAAACATCAAATTCTCCAAAACTGTTCACCAAGCTCACGATTAAATTTCATATTTGAAATCACCAATGAAATCTGACAAGAACTGCCTCAAGAATATTGCTCCTTATGCTCTAATAGTGTTTAAAAAAGATTATTTTTCAGCTTAGATCAGCCAAGTGCATATGCGCAGTACTGAGCGCACGTCTCAGAATGCTGTTTCTATAGCAACCGGTACTTCTAACGGCAGCTGCAGTGACATGCTGACTTTACTAATCAACGATTGGCTCTTTCATTAAAAAGGCGGGGGTTCACGGCCATAATAAGCGTTGCATCTTTCCCCATTCAAAACTAGTCTTGAATATTCTATAGTCTTTGGGTTCCCCTTCAGTCGTGCTCTACGACGTTACGTCAATACTGACGTATTTGGGGTCCTACTTGGGAGCCCAATCACCTCCGAGCTTAAGAAGAAAAAGCCAATGAAATCGGCGAGTGGAATTTGCATGCTAAGCCACTCCCCCGTACGTACGGGTATATAAGATGGCGGCATGCATCCACTCATTCAAATTCCCTTCTTTGCATTCCAGCGGAGAGATCGCCCTGCTGCGCTAACAGATAAGTGCTGCGGTCCTCCCCTGGGCAGTCCAGCCTAAAAGAGCAATTTCCTACAGCATACACGATCATTGAGAGTGTCATTTTTAAGACGCATTTCCGATCGTGTGCTTTTGGGGAGTGATAGTTTCCTTATTTCCTCATGACGGTCACAATTGGTGTCTCACAGGTCTGGGATGTACACAAATGCATGTTGAGATGGCGTTTGTGAATTGGTTGCGTTCACGCTGCGTGGGCATGCCCATCATTACGCTCGGTCACGGCTTACATTAATATGTAAGCCACCTGTATGTAAGCCGCCTTTGCGTTCTATCCTTTCCAGTCAGCGTATTACCGTCGAGTTTCTGAATGTTGATGCTGGTTCATCCTAGTGTGAGCATCTCGTTTAGTGCTCATGAAGAAGTTAAGATATCTATTGCCGCATCAGTGGAAAGGCTATCGTCTTCTGACGCTGAGATTCTGCTGAGCAGCTCCCTGTGATGGTGGCTGCTCAGCCGGGGTCCGAGGCTAAGTTGACAGCCATGTTCCCCCAGGCAGCCCCGACCACCAGGCAGGAGGTTGGGTTCTCCCCCTTCCCCTGGGCATTCAGGGTCTGACGATTGGTTCCTGCGTCGGACACGGCTCTTGCTGCGTTCTTCCCTCGCAAATCTTCCTCACACCCAGGCTCAACACATGGTCTCGTTGTCTAACTGGGGATGCAGGACGCATCGCTTCCTTGCACTCTAAGTGGAAATGACGCGGGATCATGGATCAGGTAAGCGCTGCCATAGCAGCCTGGCGCTACTTCGGGACGCCTGCTTTCCGGGTTGAGCCATCTTTTTAAAAAAAAAAGGTGGTTGCTCCGCCGCAGGGGTGTTTGTACCGTTCCTATAATGCAGGCAGCAGCTTGGTTCTAGTTCTACCTAGCCTGTTTGCTCGTTGAGTCGGTCTGTCCTTACATTTGAGAAAAGTGGCGGGTTTCACCTTGTCCTGGTTCTTAAGTTCCGAATCGGTCCCCTCTAAAAAAAAAAAAAAAGAAAAAACAGGCTATCATTCAGGTGGCTGATATGGAAACACATGTTTCTGTTCTTCAGCACCAGGATTGGGTTACAGCTTTGACCTGAAGGACGTGTGCTGTTATGCTCTGATTGCCCTGACGCAAATAATTTTTCAGCCTGCTTTAGGGGTCAGATGTATCAGTACGGTCTTCCCCCGGCTCCCTACCTTTTCGGAGTGACTGTTTCTCTGCTTTTTATAAATTCGCTGGGGGTAAAAACACTCCTGGATCCTCAACTATCTCTATGACTTAAGTATGAAGACTTCAGTCGTGGGATTTGTTGGACGAATACGGGAACTTGGTGCATTCGCACTTTAGCCACGGGGGCTTCAGGTCAACTGGGAGAAGGGTGAGCTCTGGAAAAAAAAGAAAAATACTGAGCTCCCTCTTTTCTCGGTATGGAGTTGAATCCAGTCGAGACATGTCAGCTGAAAAAGTTAGTGCTGAAAACTGTCTGATTCCACAGTCACAGGACAGCGGTCCCTCTAGATGTTCAGAGGCCTGAGGCATATGGCAGCCGTAGCCGCGGTTGTCTGCTCGGCTGTTCCATGTGAGATCGCTGCAGCACGGACTACACGACCGAATCCTGAGATGGGAATGCAATTCGCTCCTCGAAAGGACCCCGACTGCAGCGGCATTAGTTGCTTCGAGTTGCTGGCTGCTTACCCTCCAGTGGTTCCTACCAATGCTGCGGGACAAGCGCATGCCAGTCCATAGGACACCATAGCCACGGTAGCATACACCTACCCCTGTGGTGGTCTATGCTCCCGTCGCATGTTGCATCTCGCCCGCCATCTTCTCCTCTGGAGTCTATGCAGCTCATATTGCTGCATGCCATTCATTTTCGGAGAGTCAAGAGAGAGCAAAGGATGTTCCCTCCACTGTAATATTCATCGGGGCCATCTCGGAATATATATACAAAAAAAAAAAGATGCAGTGGATGGTCGTCTCTAGGGGGGCATCACCTGATCGACAGATTCCTGAGGGGTGCAGGGGGATAAGTCCCCTAGGATTGCACCTTATCTCCTCTTGGGGTCTCTCCATGGCCCTCTTAGGTCTACAGAGTGCTCCCTTTGAGCCACTTGGATCAGTCGAGCTACAAATTCGGTCACTTAGACCTCACTCCTGATCACGCTCACTTCCATTAAGAGGGTGAGGAACATGCATGCATTTTTCAACCAACGGAACGTGCCTTAAAGATTTAGTCTAGGCTATTATCACGTACTCTTGAGATCCCTTTCTGTTTATGTGCCCGGGGTCCCCACTCTCACCTTCGGGTTCAGGTGGTGGACCTGCAAGCGCTGCTACCGGAGGAGGCAGACCTGGCCTTAGCGTTGCTGTGTCCTGTTTGTGTTATTCACGTTACTGGACCGCACCTGGAGCATTAGATGCTCCGAGCAGTTCTTGTTTGCTTACGGATCAGCAGATGGGGAATGCTGTCCTCGAGCAGAGGTTGGCCATTGGGTGGAAATAGGGCCTCACCTTGGCTTAGTTCCAAGGTGACCTGTGCCCTCTAGGAATCAAGTTCACTCTATGAAGAGTTACTTTTCCTAGGCGTGGTGCAGAGCGCCTCTCCAGCAGACATTTTAGGAGCTGCGGGCCGGGCGACACCCATCACTGTGCAAGATTTTTCTTGTGCTGAGCTGTGTCCTTTCGTGTGTTGCGGGTAACTCAGGCAATTGGCGGGAGGACAGCTCGGTGTTGGCTTGCTGCGCCATTCCTTACGATCCGTGCGCTTCTCCCAGTTGTTCCCTTCTGTGAACTCTGGGTCCTCCATTGCCCCGCAGTCTGGATTAGAGTGGAATGGTCCGTGACTGTGTTCCAACAGGGGGTCTCCTTCGCCTCCTGAAGGTTGTGGCATAATGTCTTAGTATTTTCCACGGTTATTCACTGTGTTCCTCCTAATATCTTCAAAAAAAAATAATTATATTTTTTGTACTAGTCTCCACATGGCTTTAATTTTGTCATCGTGCTCCGCCCCCCAGCGGTTGCTTCAGATACCTGGCTCGCCTGGTGGGCTCGTTATCTGGCTTACAGGGTGTTGGGAACTTCCTTGATCAGTCTTTAAAAGATAACATACTGCCATTTGTGGTGGGCCTTGAGCTACGCCAGTTGTTTGAGCTGTTCCTGACCTTTTGTCCTGAATTCAACACAGGTACGCTTTTTGCTCTGTGTCTTGTATCAAACCCACATTTTTGTTGTCTTTCAAGTGAGCATCATTTTTCTTAAGTTTCTTAGATCAAACCATTTAGGAGCAAGTTTTTCAGGTACAGAGCAGGTGACATCATAGAACAGGAAGCTTAAAAGCACATGCGCTGGAACCGGGATTCAGCTTTCTGTCATTCAGCTAAGCGCTCTGTGTGTGTGTTGTCGTGCTCCTTTTTTGTGCGAGTTTGCACTCCTTTTATTTGAGCACAATGTCGAAAAAGGCGAAGAAAGAAGATAGCAAACCGCTTTATAGACAGTGTGTTCCTCCCTGCTCTCGCTACATCCCGAGCGGGGATACACATAGTCTATGTGTGGTTTGCTTGGCAGCACGTCGAACCGCAGCGAAGCAAATTAGATAAGCGCTTCCTGCGCAATAGGCCACCACCTTCACATCGGAGGGCAGGGAGTCCAGGTTCAACAGCCGGTAATTGATTGTTCCTAAGAAGGATGGGGGCCTGCGTCCCATATTAGATCTGCGTCAGCTAGATCCACGTCTCCATTCTTCCTCAACACAGGAAGTTCCTAAGGTTTGCTTTCAGTGGCGAAGCATACCAATATCGGGTTCCTCCGTTCGGCCTAGCACTCTCACCCCGCACTTTCACGAAGTGTGTGGGTGCAGTTCTGGCTCCTCTGCGACTCCAGGGCAACTGCATACTCAATTACATCAACGATTAGTTGATTCTAGCTCAATCAGAGCAGATGGTGCTCACATGAAGAGCTGGGGTTGAGACTGAATGCCAGGAAGAGTGTGCTTACAGAGAATCTTATAGAGATCTAGGCGTGGTGTGGGATTCGACCAAGGAGTTCTTCCTGGGGGGAAACACGTTTCGCATGATCAAGGTAACGTGGTGATCCCTACGTGCCTTGGACATGTGGAAAAAGCCTTGGTTCGCCCAGTTCGCGCCCCTTGTACAAGCTGGTGCACCAGATCCTTGTGTGGTCCCAGGACAAACTCCTCTCACTGAGAGCAGTTCATGTTCCTGGGCATCTCAACATGGGAGCAGACATCCTGTTGAGGCAGGGGCCGAGGCCCGGGGAATGGATGCTTCACCCAGAGGTGGTGAAGCAGATTTGGAGAGTGTTTGGCCAGGCTCAGGTGGACCTCTTTGCAACTCAAGAGACACTGCAATGTGCCCTCTGGTACTCTCTGACTCATTCAGCTCCCCTGGGGCTGGATGCCATGGTACAGACGTGGCAGAGGCTTCGTCCGTACGCCCTTCCCCCGATTTCTCTGCTCCCCGGGAGTTCTGGAGAGAGTACGCTGGGATGGGGTCTGTCTACTCCTAGTAGCCCCGTACTGGTTGGCCCGAGTATGGTTCTCTGATCTAATTTCCCTTCTCAACGGCTCTCCATGGGAGATTCCATGGAGAAACTGTACGCCCTGAAGTGGAGACTTTTCACTTCATGGTGCGGACACCGCCAGCAGGACCAAGTTAACTGCCCAGATGGTACAATGCTGGGGTTTCTGCAGGACCGGTTCTCTGCAGGGTTAGCCCACTCCACCCTGAAAGTCTACATGGTGGCTATTTCGGCCTACCACGCCCCTCTGGGTGGCTCTTCAGTGGGTAGGAACCCCCTCGTTACACGTTTCCTCCATGGTGCGCTGAGGCTGAGGCCTCCGGTACGACCCCGGGTCCCTCCCTGGGACCTTGCCGGCCCTCTTTTGAGCCTATCGAACAGTTCTCTGACCATCATCTTACTATTAAGATGGTCCTCCTCCTTGCATTGACTTCTCTTAAAAGAGTAGGGGACCTTCAGGCCCTCTCTTTGGCCCCTTCTTACTTGGACTTTGCGCCCGGTATGGCCAAAGCCTTCTTATACCCTCGTCCTGGGTATGTTCCGAAGGTCCCCTCCTCGGCACCACGGCCTGTTGTACTTCAGGCCTTCTGTCCTCCTTTCTTTCGGGATCCAGACCAGCAGAAGCTTAACTGTATGTGTCTAGTTCCATGTGGAAAAGGGCGAACCAGTTGTTTGTCTGTTATGGTCCCTCTAAGAAGGGTCTTCTTGCATCTAAGCAGACCCTCAGCCACTGGATTGTTGATGCCATTACATTAGCCTATGAATTCTCGGGCCTTTCCTCTCCCTTGGTGGTCAAGGCCCACTCTACCCGAGGCATGGCTGCCTCCAAGGCCTTCCTGGCGGGTGTCCCCATGCAGAATATCTGCAACGCTGTGGGATGGTCCACGCCCCTAACCTTCGTCAGGTTCTATGACCTAGACCTGCGAGCCACTCCCAGCTCTTCTGTCCTTCGCCCTAGCACACTAGGCAGGGACTTGGAACTATGGTGGCGTGTGCATCTTGTTCCCCAGTGCGTTTCTTTTAAGCTTCCTGGTCTATGAAGTCACCCACCCATGACATCTCGCCTCTCCATTGGATTGGACTGCACATTTGATTCAGAGCGTGGTCACTCTGAAGGCGTTCCTCAATGTGTTTCAACGCAGGTCTCATTCCCTCGGGGAACCATGGTTACATACATAACCTGGGACGTTTTTATTCAATAGTTGCTTAACTGTACAGACAGCACGCTCAGATTTACCATTACTCTGGAAATTTATGATTTCTTGTCAGATGTTGAAATTCATAATGTTGAGTGAAACTTGCAAATTCAGTTGAAGCAAATTGAGGTGTATTGTTTGTAACAAGTACCTCTGGCACTCCAAATCTGGTGAAGATAACTTTGAGTTTATCAATGGTAGTAGCTGTTGTCAAAGAAGGTAGGTTGGGAATCTCAATAAATCTGCAAAAATAATCCACCACAACAATATATTGAAAAATTTTCCACTGGAAAATATCTGCTGCAACTTTTTGCAATGGCCTCTGTGGCAACAGGGTGCAGATCAAAGGCACAAGAAAGCGTATCCGCTGTAACCAGCTGTTACCCTGAAACATGTTCGGTGGAGTAATTGAATCTGAGAAGTCTCAATCGAAAGCGCAGAATTCTCAGGGGAATATCATCCAATGCTCTGAATCCTAGTAGTGAAATCAATGGTTCATGATCAGTTTCAGTAGTAAATTTCAATCTCAACAAATATGAACTCAGTCTATCACATGCCTATGTCACAGCCAGTGCCTCTTTTTCAATCTGAGCATATTTTGACTCTGCAGCTGTCAAACTTTGAGAAATATAAACAATTCGTTTCCACTTTCCATCGTCTTATTCTTGCAACAAGAACATCCCCAAGCATCTGCAGACAACACTGTTTTTTTTTTTTTTTGGGCTATATTGTGCTAGAATTGGAGAGGAACTAAGCTCCTTTTTGAATGGCCTTTTTGAATCTTTAACACCTCTAGCTGCGTTTCCTCATGTTCCTTCTCATTTTCCCCAAACACAAGTATATAATCTGCAGACAGACTGTCCCAGGGATTCCTGTGGTCATCTGAGAAATTCGCAACTGAAAATGTTCTGGGGCTGAGGAAATCCTAGAGGGAACACACTGGAAACAGTAACACCCAAACGGGGTGATGAAGGTCATCAAAGGCTCAGATTCTTTATGTAAAGGGATTTACCAAAATCATCCATCCAAAGCATCCAAGTTTGAGAAAATGGAAGCACCTTTTAGCTGTGCAAAGGTGTCATCCACAGCTGGAAGTATATGTCTCTCACGAAAACACTCTCATTTGATTTAGTTAGATCTACGCAAATTCTAACATTACCATTGGGTTTTGGAACCACAACCATCCCCGTACACCAGTCAGTTGCCTCTTCTATCCTTCGGATCACTCCTTTGGACTCTTTGCAATTCAGCTTTCACTTTTTCGAGCAACAGTAATGGCACCTGTTGCGGCACAGAGAAGGCATAGGGTCCATTGCTCCATCTGCCAATTTTAACTTATAACTTCCTTGCAACTGCACAAGTCCTGTAAAAACACTGGGAAACATAGTTTTATATCGGAGACCAGCATCTTGCACTTCAGCAACTTCTTGTATTAACTGAAGCTCTTGAATGGCTGGAAGAGCCAACAATAGCATGACTAAATCTGACACAACATAATCTTCCTGTTTTATTTTATTTTCCCCTTTTTTTAATTTCTGCCAAATGTGCCCATGACTTTCAAGGTCCTGCTGAAAAATCCAAGCTGGACCAAGCTGGTTTATGCTGGTTAGTGCTGGTATAGTGCTGGTCCAGGCTGGTTTATGCTGGTATAGTGCTGGTCCGTGCTAGTTTATGCTGGTTAATGCTGATATAGTGCTGGTCTGTGCTAGTATAGTGCTGGTCCAGCCTGGTTTATGCTGGTATAGTGCTGGTCAAGCTGGTGGACCAGGATATTCATGCTGTTCTCAAGCAAAATGGAGCTAGGTGGTAGGCCAGTTGTCTGTATGCAAGTAGTGTTCTGGGGACAAACAAAGTTTTTCACATATGTCCAAATCCAGCTGTCAATCACTGACTTCAAAACATATATATAGTAAAAGGTATGTCAGTGCGGTGAGGATTATGAAATATTATTAAAAATAATGATTGTGTGCACTTTCTGTGTGCAACTGCTGAAATAGAGTTAATTCAACCAAAGAATTAACTCACTAATTACCATAATGGTAACTAGGGGTGTAAAGGTAAATAAAAGGTAATAAAAGGTAATAAAATACAGTGAACCAAACACGCCCGCCTCATTGTTTTAACGTTGGAACGCGACTGAAGTACAAAGTCTATAATTTACATACTAAATAATAGTTTAGCATTTGGATACATCACAAATATGGAAATTTGGATTTGTGCTGAATGAGATACATGAGCACAAAGATCCATTTCGCAAACAGTTGAATACGCAAGACTTTAAAGTAACGGTATACTCCTTTGTCAGTGAGAGACGCATTCAGAATCAGCACATGATCACTGCCTAGTGGGCTTTGTTTTCAAGTGCGCAACTCCTGGCATTCGCTGTTCTTCTGCTGGCAGTTATCAAACAGCGTTGCATTGCTGCGGGCGCCCCCTTCTGGATTGAGGGTGAATTGCCTGTATTCGTGGTAATGGTAATGGTAATGTTTACATCCCAGACCTGTGAGACAACGAATGTGACCGTCATGAGGAAGAAGGAAACTATCACTCCGCGTCTTGAAAAAGACGCTCTCAACAACCGTCTATGCTGTAGGAAATTTCCCTTTTAGGCTGGATTGCCCAGGGGAGAAGCGCAGCACTCATCTGAGCGCAGCAGGGCGATCTCTCTGCTGAAATGCAAAGAAAGGAAGTTCCACACAGCCGAGAAACTCCTGCAGCAATGAAATGTTCTCTTTTCTTTCTTCTTTGTAGAAGAAGCTCACAAAACGATCGGCTCTGAAGCAAAAATCTGAATAAGTGGATGCACACTACCATCTTCTATACCTGTGTGTACGGGGGAGTGGCTTGGCATGCAAATTCCAAATTTCATTGGCCTGTTTTCTTAAGCTCAGAGGTGATTGGGCTCCCAAGTGAGACCCAAAATACGCCAGTTATGACGTAACATTGTAGAGTACGACTGAAGGAGAGCTACTGTTCCAGCCACCAAAGATAGATTCACAAATAACCTGCCTGATTTATCTCAACTGCTCTATGTACCCATTAATACACAGGATCTAGACAAAATGACTAGCAACATGGGCACTATCTTCTCCGATACGTTAGAAGCTGTTGCCCCCATCAAATTGAAAAAAGTTAGAGAAAAACGTAGTGCGCCATAGTACAACACTATTACCTATTCTCTCAAGAAAGAAACTCATAATCTTAAGCGCAAATGGAGAAAAACTAACTTGGACGTTTTTAGAATTGCATGGAAAAAACATGTCCAGATACAGACAGGCTGAGCATATCCGCAAACTCATAGAAAATAACCAAAACAATCCAAGGTTTTTATTTAGCACAGTGGCTAGATTAACAAATAACCAGACGCCACCCAATCTAAATATTCCCTTACAGTTTAATAGTAATACTTTATGAATTTCTTCACTGATAAAATAGATACATCAGAAATACAATAACAAATGTAGATGCTACAAAGTCTAATATGTCAACCTCCTTCGCCACACCAAAAGAAAAACTGCAGTTCTTTACAACTATAGGACAGAAAGAGCTAAATAAACTTATCACTGTGTCTAAACCAACAACATGCCTGTTAGATCCTGTACCCACTAAATTACTGAAAGAATTGTTACCTGTAGCAGAAGAACTGTTTCTCAATATTATTAACTCATTATTATCATTAGGTCACGTCCCAAAACTATTCAAGTTGGCGGTTATTAAGCCTCTTATTAAGAAACCACAACTAGACCCTAGTGAACTGGCAAATTATAGACCCATTTCTAATCTTCCGTTTATGTCTAAAATTTTAGAGAAAGTTGTATCTGCTCAACTGTGCTCCTTCTTGCAAAAAAAATGATATCTATGAAGAATTTCAGTCAGGTTTCAGGCCCCATCACAGCACAGAAACTGCATTTGTTAAAATCACTAATGACTTGCTTCTTGCGTCAGACCAAGGCTGCATCTCATTGCTAGTTTTACTTGATCTTAGTGCTGCGTTCGACACTACAGATCATGACATACTATTAGAGCGACTACAAAACTATGCGGGTATCCAAGGGCAGGCTTTAAGATGGTTTAGATCCTACCTGTCCAATCGCTACCACTTTGTTTATTTAAACGGGGAGTCATCTCAGTTATCACCAGTAAAGTATGGAGTGCCACAAGGATCTGTCCTAGGTCCTCCGCTATTTTCAATATACATGCTGCCCCTTAGTAATATTATTAGAAAATACGTGATTAGTTTCCATTGTAATGCTGATGATACTCAACTATATATCTCAACATGACCAGATGAAACTTCTAAATTTTAACAGAGTGTTTTAAAAATGTAAAAGATTGAATGACCAATAATTTTCTCCTATTAAATTCAGATAAAACAGAGATATTACCTATTGGACCAAAAAACAGTACACAGAATCTCTTGACTTACAATCTACAACTAGACGGATGTACTGTTACTTCCACTACAGTCAAGACAGCAAATATATTAGACAGCAACTTGTCTTTTGAAAATCATATTTCTCATGTTACAAAAACAGCATTCTTCCATCTTAGAAACACTGTCAAGCAACGAAACGTTACCTGTTTCTGATGCAGAAAAGCTAGTTCATGCATTCACGTCCTCTAGACTGGACTATTGTAATGCACTACTAGGTGTTTGTCCTGCATCATTAATAAACAAGATACAGATAGTCCAAAATGCAGCTGCTAAATTCCTTACCAGGTCAAGAAAATATGATCATATAACCCCAATTTTAAAGTCTCTGCACTGGCTACCTAGTAGGTTCTGCATCAGTTACAAAATATTACTTCTTACCTATAAGGCCCTTAATGGTTTAGCTCCTGCATACCTAACTAGTCTTCTACCACGCTACAATCCATCACGCTCCCTAAGGTCCCAATACTCTGGACTGTTGGTAGTACCTAGGATAGCAAAGTCCACTAAAGGAGGTAGAGCTTTTTCGCATTTGGCACCCAAACTCTGGAACAGCCTTCCTGATAACGTTCGGGGTTCAGACACACTCTCAAATCTAAATTAAAGACACATCTTTTTAGCCAAGCATTCAAATAATGCATCTCATAAACTTTTACTGCATTTATATCTGATCAAATGCACATTATTAATCTTTTAGCTCTGGCTGAACAAATTTTTCTTTGCTTAGTTTGAACAGCAGCTATGCTAAATATGTTCCTATTTGTTCTCCATTTCTGCCATGGGATTGACATCCCATGGTAACTAGGAATTCACAAGCTTCAGTCTGGATCCAGAACACTTAAGAAGAAATGATGCCAACCCCACAGAGGACTTCAGATGATGCCAACCCTGAAACAACATACAGCACTACCGAATTCTGCTGCTAATTTATAGTGTTCTTTGTCTGTTTGATTACGTCATTAATTGATTTTTACCATACATCTCTGCCATATGTACATCAACTTGACATAGTCACCACTAGTAAGCTACTACTAAATATACTGTAGAAACTTTAATTTGCTGTAAAGTTGCCTTGCAACGATATGTATCATGAAAAGCACTATACAAATTAATTTGAATTGAATTGAAAATTTAATTAATTATGTTTTTAACGCACCATTATTTGCTTTAATGCCCATCTTGAATTCATGACTGTGCATGTTATTTCAAAGAAAAAGTTTCTCTGTCTAGTCTTTTAGTACAACATCCCCTCTAAATTGACTTTTTTGTTCACTAATTCCAAGTCCCCCACTTTCAACTTCCCCCATGTAAAGACCTAGTTCTATGCAGATATAAGTAGTGCATTATGTGACTAACCTGCCACCATCTGTATGTGTCATCTGAGAGCATGCTGTTTTTGCTGGACATAAGTGGGTGGATTGATTGGTTAAACCGTTCCATAAACCAACTATCATCATTGTGGTGTTTGATACATCGTCGACAGGAACACGTGCTTCCTGACAGGCCCAGCACAGACCTGAAGAAGTACATTGAAGGTTCTCCGAGTGTATAACTGAACAAAAACATGGAGAACATCATGGCACACAAAAGTCCCGTCAATGTGCGTATTTTCCTTTGGGTGAGCAGAGACATTTTGAGTTTAAGTATATTGCATATTCTCTGCTCTCCCAAAAAAAAATCTTCACTCTCCAGCAGGTATCCACATTTTGAGAGGAGAGACAATAAAACAAATCCCTAAAAAAGTATTTCTTAAAATAAAACCCAAGAAACATCCATCATACAGTTGTCAATCATAAAATGTTCTCTGGAAAAATCTCTTAACTTTCTGCAATCTTTTCAGGAGGATCTTTGTGGGCCGATTGAAACATCTGAGGACAGCAACCAGGATCCAAGACAAGCCAGGACAGTGTGATCAGGATTCTTGTCTTCTCTCTCACGATACTAATTTTGGCTGTGCGATCATCTACCTAAAAAGCAAACACAAGTCTAAATATCACCATACATTAAGAATTTTTTCCTAATAGCTAAGATACATTTTCTTAAATGAGGCTTATTTTTTTTAATCTTCAGCCTTGTATAACAAAACCAAAACCTCTGATTAAAAATGTCATTGCGGATCAAACTTAATATTTCCCTATTAGCTAAACAAATACTACAATGAAGAACCATTATTTTGATATCCTCTCTTTTTAAAATGGCTTGTCTTATTTGTAGTGAAACATTTAAAATTTGAATCAGATTTTACAACATTATCTGTTACAACAATCATGTGTTAACAGAAAACTTGATATTTGTGCGACGTGTCCATTTTGAAAGACTGCTAGTACTTGGATGTCACTGAATATTTGTCTTCTTTCTCTCTCTCCTTGTCTTTCATTTGATCTTGTGTTATTCATTATTAATATAATTTAATTCATTATTGATTATTGATATTATCAGATTAAAAAAAAACAAAAAAAACATTTCTTTGCTTTTGATTATCATGTATATTGCACTGAAGTCATGCGTTTTTAAGCCATATCAGTTAAATCATATGATATACAGTTTTCTGACTGCACACATCCGAAGCACATGCACAGAAAGCTAAAAAAAAGTCTCATTGTCCTTAAACCATAAAATGCACCCAAGTTTATGTTAAAGGGGTCATTGGATGCAGAATTCACTTTTACATATTGTTTGAACATAAATGTGTGTCGGCAGTGTATGTACACAGTTACCCTATAATGATAAAAATCCACCCAGTGGTTTTTATTTAATCCCTATTATTAATATCCCCTTTTTAAAATCAAGCCATTCTCAGATTCTTGGCTATGTGACTTAGCTATCACATACTCATAATTAGAAGCAGTAAATGTGTTATATTTAATGTGAAAATAAATGTAATTTGTTTATATTAGATATTTTATATTATTTAACCATAATCATGATACTGTAGCTGTCATGTCTTGCTTACCTACCCGCAAACAAACACGCATAATTAATTAAACTCAATAATAATAGCAGAGCCTTTCGATTTGATTTGTGCTGCAGCTGAAGTGAAATGACAGCTTAGGGAGCGCTTGTTGCTTGCTTTCTGTAGCCTATATAATTTTATTTTATACATTTTAGAATGTATACATTGCAGAGACATCACTTTAGGCAATAAGGCATATTAAAACGTTCTTTTCATCTATGAAGATTTGTAAGCGTGTTGTTCAAAACAGAGTGTTCACAAGATGTAGGCAAAAGTTTTAGCGTTCACAAAATGGATACACATTCTCATCTTTTTTTCTGTTGTGCTGCTTGTCTATTTTTTCTACAAAGCACCAGCTTAGAATTCTTATTGTTGGTTTAATTGCTTGTGTTACTTGAGAAAATAAACAGTTTTGCCTTACTGATGCAGTAGATTTAATGCGGTGCTGGAGGTCCAGGTCACTGTCTTTAGGCTATGTCAAACTGTCCGGGTCGAGTACAGAATTAAATTAGGATAATGGGTTGGGTGTTCTGTTAAGCAGCCTACTGCTGGTGTGTGTTTACCAAAACAGCACTTGTGCAGGACTGTTTTAAACTGTTTTCATCTATCCGTCAGATAACCTTATGTCTATGATGCACCATTTACAGGTATTTCCTTGAACCGCCACACAGCTCATACATTTTTCTGTCAGTTAGTTTTTCAGTAATTGTTGTTAGTTTAGTTTTAATGTAGCTTTTCATTTATTTTGATATTTTTATTTTATTTCAGTTTACAAAAATGTTTTTGACCATTTTTTGTTAGTTTCAGTTTTCATTTACGAAAATAACCCTGGTTTGGACACACATCCACATGTTCTAGAACATCGAATTCATCATCCAGACGATCTCTCTGGCACAGATGATCCTCTGGTCAGATTTCACCTGACGAATTCATCGGACAAAGCATACTGTGGCCTTCGGAGCTTCTCCGACCAGCCACAGTGTCCCCACTCCAGGTACGTCGGGTCTACTTCCTCTGAGACCGCTGGCTGAACTTTCCCAATCCCTCTCATTGGCATCTCAGGACCATCCGACTCGGCTACACGATTCAGTTCACGAGGCGTCCGCCCAAGTTCAGTGGCATTCTCTTTACCTCAGTTTGAGGCGAGAATGCTGCGGTCCTTCGTGCGGTCTCCTTTGTGCTGTCCCTGTCGCCTCGCGTCTTTACGAAGGTTGCGGAGGCTGCCCTTGCCCCTCTCAGGGAAGTGGGCATACGCATTCTCAATTACCTCGATGAGTGGCTAATCCTAGCACACTCGCAAGAGTTTGCGCCCACAGGGATGTGGTTCTCACCCAGCTAGCACAATTGGGACTTCAGGTAAACTTGGAAAAGAGCAAACTCTCCCCAGAGCAAAGAATCTCTTTTCTCAGTGTGGACATGGATTTGGTCACTCTGCGCAGTCAGTGCTGAAGTGTTTGAGAGCACTCAAACTCAAAACAGACCCGCTATCTCCTACTCTGGAGCCAGCACAGACTCAAGTTTCTGCGTGCTACTTAATCGTGTAGCCAATTCTTTATCATGACAAAGTTTCACTTGGGGGCGAGTGGAGGCTCCACCCTCAGATAGTCCAGCTGATTTGGAGTCAGTTCCGCCAGGCAGAGGTAGATCTGTTTGCCTCACCAGAATCCACTCACTGCCAGTCCTCCTCGGTACAGATGCACTGGCACACAGCTGGCCCAGGGGTCTACTCAAGTATGCTTTTCCCCCAGTAAGCCACATTGCACAGACACTGTGCAAAGTCAAGGAGGACAGGTAACCACTTCTGCTGGTGGCCCCGTACTGGCCCAGCAGGACTGGTTCTCGGAGCTCATGCTCCTGTCATCGACTCCTCCCTGGCGCATTTCTCTGAGGAGGGACCTCCTCTCTCAGGGGAAGGGCACAATCTGGCACCTGCACCCAGATCTCTGGAACCTCCATCTATGGTCTCTGGATGTGACCAAGAAGACTTCAGAGACCTTCCACTTGCAGTGGTAACACCCTTGTGCAGGCCAGAGCCCCCTCCACTAAGTGGCTGTATGACCTGTTTGTGCCCCTTAAACAGTCAATCTCAGTGCCCTCTTATGAAGACAGCCATTCTGACTGACTCACCTCTGTCAAAAGAGTGGGAGATCTTCAAATCCTCTCCATCAATGTTTCACGGCTGGAATTCAGGCCGGCAGACTCTCACGTTGTCCTGAGACCCCGGCCTTGATACGTGACCAAGGTACCCACTACTCCTTTCATAGATCAGGTGGTGACCTTGCAAGCTATCCCTTCCCAGGAAGGGGATCCCAACCTATCCCTATTATTCCCAATCCATGCCCTGTGCATTTATATTGAATATACTCAGAGTTTTAGATGTTCTGAACAGCTCTTTGTCTGTTTTGGAGGACAGTAGAAGGGAAATACCGTCTCCAACCAAAGGATCTCAAACTGGACTGTGGATGCGATCTGAATAGCCTAGCAGACCAGGGGCCTACCCTGCCCGCTGGGAGTGAGAGCCCATTCGACCAGGGGAGTCACTGCTTCAGCAGACTTGGTGAATGGGGCCTCTCTAACAGACATTTGTAGAGCTGGAGGTTGGGCTACACCTAATACATTCAGCAGGTTTTTTAATCTGCGAATGGAACCAGTGTCTTTCAGAGTCCTAAACGCAAGCTCTGCGACTTAGGAGACTGGTACGGTGTAGAGCTTGCTATAGCACTTACCCTCCAGGGCGATTACGCTTTCTCAGTCCAGTAGGTTTCCTCAGGTGAACCCTGAACTACTCCTTCCATCACTCTAGCACATTACACGTAGCTAAGTTCAACGGAGGAACTAGCTATTAGAACCCAATACAAGGTAGGTTGCCTTATGTAAATTCTTGTATTGGGTTAGGGCTCCTCATGTGGCCCCATGTGTGTATTTTCCACCTTATATTCCCTAAGATGCAGTGTTTCCCCTGAGACAGGCTCTGTTTCTAGGTTCTGAGTTTCGGTAGTCTCTGCTTACGTGGAGCCCACCTCAGAATCCTCCCTATGTAGCACTCCCTCTGTGAGTCCTTAGGTGATTACCTCCCCTTTGGATAGGATGTGATCTCCGTAGTGTCTCTCTCCCCTTGGGGAGAACTGTCACTGTCCCAACGTTCTTCCAAGATTCTTAGCCATTCTAATTACTGTTTGTTACTATGAGGAAAGGCTCCAGCTGAAGGACCTCAGCCTTATGGCAACTTTCCAGTTGAGAGAGAAGGCCAAGTTCTTGGCCGTTGGAAGGTGCATTTATTTGAACACGTTGGCTTATTGATATCTGTGCACCCATACACCCGTGACACAGTCAGACAATTGTGGCATTTAGTATAGGGACCACTAGTATCGTACACTCTACACAACGTCGGAGTGAACGACAGAAAGGGAACGTCTTGGTTACGTATGGTGTCCTGCACACCCAATTTCATTGGCCTTTTTGTTGTCAGAGGTGTTTGGGCTCCCAACCCAAAGCAACCTCTAGTGTCGTAACCGAGACGTTTTTTAGGTTTGACCGAAATAATAATGCAATAAATGACACTTTAAATCAAAGTTTCAAACAACAACCACAACAAAACAATTAAACAAAAAACAAAGGACAAAAAGTTCTGATAAAGAATAGAGCAGTGTGTTAGAGTACAAACTGCAGTGCTTTATCAATACGTTTCTGCGTTGGGCTAATGCATATACCCTGGCTGTTTGGGTGTTTACTACCGAGCTGTTGGCTAGAGTAATGGCGATGGGTGTACTGTTTCTGAAATTTAGTGTCACGCAAATGATTCGTTGAGCGAATCGTTTTAGAGTCGTTGAACAAAAACGTAAAAATAAATGCATACTATAAGACAATTAAAGTGTTTTTTGACCTTGCATGCGTGTCAACCTGTTGTTGGGGACTCCCAAAACCAAAATATGAACCTTTCTTAATCCATAATAGGGCACTTTAACAAGAACAGTCTCAACGGTATAAGTCTTCAATAATAAGTTTTTACCTTGCCTCAGACACCAGGGATACCGCCACTGGTTTTCCAATTAAAAGTGGAGACACCCAATAGCCCAACAGTCAGTGTCCTGAAACAGATAAAACACATATGGCACTGAATTCTTCAGACCCACACAAGATCCTCTTGTGTGTGCTGGGTATTTTCCAGTTGGTTAAAATGATTTCGATTCAGATGTTTTGTTTTTACATGTGCTTTCGATGTGTCCTTTTTCATGCCACAATTCCTACAGTCCATATCCTTACAACACCATTCACAAATACACAACACATACACTCAGCAGTTACGTTATTAGGCAGACCTTGCTAGTATCCGATTGGACCCTCTGTTGCCTTGAAAAGTGACTTAATTATTCATGACATAATTTTGGTCCTTACTGACATGATAGCATTATGCAGTTACCACAGATTTGTAAGCTGCACATCCGATGTGAATCTCCTGTTCCACCACATCACAAAGGTGTTCTAACTGCATTGAAGCCTGGTGACTGTGGAGGCAATCTGAGTATAGTGAACTCACTGTCATATTCAAGAAACCAGTATGAGATTATTTAAGCTTTGTGACATGGCGTGTTATAGTAGCCATCACAAGAAGGTACACTGCTTTCCTGCTCTTAGCTAACAGGAGTGGCACCCAGTGTGGTCTTCTCCTGCTATAGCCCATCTGCTTCATGGTTCAGGTGCTTCAAGTGTTGTGCATTCAGAAAAGCTCTTCTGCATACCTCGGTTGTAACAAGTGTTCATTTGAGTTATTGTTGCCTTTCTATCAGCTCAAATCAGTCCATACTCCTCTGGCCTCTGGCATCAACAAGGCATTTCTGCCCACAGAGCTGCTTCTACTGTAATTGGATATTTACTCTTTTTCTGACTAGTCTCTGTAAACCCACAGAGAACCTATAGAGTTGTGTGTTAAAATTCCAGTAAAATACTCAAACCAGTCCATCTTGCACCAAAAACCATGGTAGGTTACTACACCTCCCGATTTGCCCACCCTCCATAATACAGACGCACATATGTACTTTTTTCTTTCTTTCTTTCTTGTAAACACTATCATCAAATATAACTGGCTGAACAATTGACAGCTAAGCTCATTATTCAGTGCTTAACAGATTCTTCAATCAATGCAATGGTGCATCTGATGAAGAATTTACAGTTTTTCTGGACCGCTAACATACTTCATTTGGCATAATTTTCCAAATCATTTATTCAGTTCTTGTAACAAAGATGTGTATCTCAAAACTAAACATTTTTCACCCGTTTTCAAACACATTCCAATTTTGAGGCTTTCCATAGCATATGAGGAGTTACTTAAGGTGATTAAAACTAGACTGGCCACAGGAACAAGAGATCCCCAAGTGCTCCAAAGTAGATGACAGGTTTCTGTCAAGTGGCCAATAGGAGGGACCTCAGCGACAGTCTCTACCCTTCTTTGATAATCTTTATGGCGAGAGATGCCCCAGGTGGAAGAGACGTTCACAGTCAATCTCTCCCCTGGAAGTACGTCATCACTTAAGAAGCCAACGCTCCCCACCAAGCCATGCAGAGCAACATCCACCGTGGTGGGGACAGCATTTCAAGCAGCAGGTCAGGCTAGTGCTGCCATGCACACCACGATGGTTCTGCAGGCATGCCAGTCTGACTTGTTATTACTTCTGAGGACGAGCAGGGGTACTGAGAAGGAGGCATTTTTAGAACTTCACCAGGCCATAGATCTCTCTCTCCGGGTGACTAAGCTGTCGGCTTGTGCTATCAGCCTTTCTATAGCTGCTATGGTTGTCACAGAGAGGCACCTGTGGTTTAACCTCACATGCATCTAGGACAGGGACACTGTGTTTCTCCTTGATGCCCCCTTCTACCCTATTTGGTGACTCAGTTAATACAGTTGTCAGTAGGTTCTGGGAGGCAAAACTTGGTCACACTTTATTTTAAGGTCCAATTCACACTATTAACAAACCATTAGCTATGAATTTTTTCTCAATAAACTCACAATTTGCAGCTTATTAATAATTAGTAATGTAGTTGTTAAGTTTAGCTGTTGGGTAGGATTAGGAATGTAGAATACAGTCATGTAAAATAAATGCTTTATAATTACTAATAAATGGCCAGTATGTTAATAATAGGCATGCTAATAAGCAACTATTATTAAATAGTGAGAATTGTGCCCTATACTAAAGTGTTGCCTTTCTCACAAAATCATGGAAGAACAAAATGAACAGAGGTCAGTATAATAAATCAAGTCTAATTTTACTGTCTAATTTCAAAGCAATAATAACAAATTCAAATTATGCCTCACAGCATCTCTAACGAGCCAGTACTGTCATTACATAACTGAAACTAGCCACTTTAAAGGGGTCATCGGATGTTAAGTTCACTTTTTCATGTTGTTTGAACATTAATGTGTGTTGGCAGTGTATGTACAAATCTACCCTATAATGATAAAAATCCATGCAGTGGTTTTTAATTAATCTGTAAAAATAATATTCCCTTTTTCAAATCAAGATTCAAGATACTTTATTTGTCACATACATAGTCATACAGGTACAACACGCAGTGAAATGTATCCTAAACCGCTCCTTTGACTGTGCAAAAATTATAACCAAATAAATTATAAATAAGAATCTAAAATTTTCTGAAACATAGAATAAGTAAGGAAATAAGTACAAATAAAGTAAATCTAAATCTAAATATAAGTACAATTTTAAATTTTAAACACGATCTAAAATTTCTAAACAAGTACAATTTCAATTTTAAACATAATCTTAAATTTCCTAAACACAGTCTAAAATAATAACTTAAACAAAAGCACCACAAATTATAAATAAAAATGTAAATTAATAAATTTTAAAATTTAAGGTTTTAATATGTATTTATATAGCGTAGCAGCAGTATATGCAATATGCAAATGGAATGTGCAAATGGTATGTTAAAGTGCATTTTGCCATACTAGCACCACAATGTAAACATAGAGCAGTGCAAGCAGAGTATGTGAGCAAAATAGTGTAAACATGTAACCAGAGTAATAAACAGTAGTAGTGGCATATACAGTACAGTGTACAGTATAATGAATACAATAGTTCAGATATGATATAAAGTATAACAGTTCTTAAATATAAATGAGTATGATATGAGTCCCTTTTTTATAATGATCCGGTAATGCTATGGGGGTAGGGCATTTTCTGATTCAGGACTGCTATGGGGGGGAAGTGGGGGCATGTTCTGGTTCAGGACTCGGATAGCCTGAGGATAGAAGCTCCTCCTGAGTCTCTCAGTTTTGACCCTGATGGTGCGGAACCTTCTGCCTGATTGCAAAAGTTGAACCAGTCCGTTACTGGGGTGGGATGAGTCCTTTAATGTCTGAACTGCTCTGGACCAACATCTCCTGCACGGATCACTCTCTGAAGAGCTTTTCAGTCCTGAACACAGCTATTCCCATACCAGGATGTGATATTCTGTGTGAGGATGCTCTCCACAGCACTTGAATAGAAAGTCCTGAGAATCACTGGAGAGACCCTGAACTTCCTCAGTTGTCGAAGATGGTACAGGCGCTGCCTAGCCTTTTTAGACTGGACCTGGATGTGAACAGTCCATGTCAGGTCTGAGGAGATGTGGACACCGAGATACTTGAAAGATGACACCTTTTCCACTGGAGCTCCGTTGATGATGAGGGGCTCGTGGCTTCGCTGCTGTCTCCTTAGTCCACCACCAGCTCCTTAGTCTTGCCGACGTTCAGCTGGAGGTGGTTGTCCTGACACCATGATGCCAGGTTCTTCACCTCGTCCATGTAGGCCGACTCATCATTGTTGGTGATGAAGCCCAACACCACTGTGTCATCAGCAAACTTCAGAATGGTATTTGAGCTGTGAGTAGCCACACAGTCAGAGGTGTAGAGGGAGTACAGCAGTGGAGAGAGTATGCATCCCCGTGGTGCTCCAGTATTGGTGGTGATGCTGTCCGAGACACACCTACCCACCCTCACCACCTGAGATCTACCAGTGAGGAAGTCCAGCACCCATGCACACACACAGCTGTTTAGTCCTAGGTCCCTCAGCTTAGTGTACAGTCTACCTGGCACTATTGTATTGAACGCTGAACTGTAGTCTATGAACAGCAATCTAACATAGTTACCTTGTTTCATGTCCACATGACTGAGAGTGGTTGCAGAACATGGGAGATGGCATCCTCTGTGGATCTGTTAGATCGGTATGCGAACTGAAGCGGGTCTGTAGTGTTTGGAATGAAGGAGGTGATGATATTCTTCATCAGTCTCTCAAACACCTTCATAACTTCCGAAGTCAGGGCGACTGGCCGGTAGTCGTTCAGGCATGAGGGCTTGTTGTTCTTGGTCATGGGGACGATGATGGATCTTTTGAAGCACTTAGGAACCACAGACTTTGCCAGGGACTCATTGAAGATGTAAGTGAACACACCTGCTAGCTGGTCAGCACGGTAGCGCAGCAGACGGCCGGTGATTCCGTCTGGTCCCGCTGCTTTCCTGGTGTTCACTCTCTTCAGCGCCGCGCGAACGTCTTTCTCCGCTATGCTGAACGTGTGTTCCTCGCTGATGACGTCACCGTCCTCCGTTGTCAGACTGTAATTAGCGCTAGCCACCTGGCTAACCTCGAAATCGAGCCGTTCTCAGATGCCTGTCGGTGTGGAGTCACATGACAGAGACCGCTCCCACGATAGTGGATTGACATGAGCGTTTTACCTCAGACCAGCTGTCACAGTCCAGTAACTTTCCATGTTTCGATGCCGGAGCAGGGATGTAAGTTAGACAAGAATATCTCCAATTGAGCGATTGAGGTGTTGTGTTGCTGGATGTAATAATGAACATAGTGGTCGTCATTTACTCCCGACATCTGAGCCGCTGAAGATGCAGTAGATTACGTTTGTTTGTGAAGGGAACGCGCCTCCCGATCTACATATATCCGTCCATGTTCACGCGAATCATTCATGATCCAGCTTCACTTACAGCAGAAATGAGTATAAGCATTTTTTTATGAATCTTTGCGATCGCCTTTCCTGATAATGTGGTAGTTAGGAAGTTTAGCGGCTAAATGCGAAAGTAAACAAAATCGTCTTTCCAGAGAAAGCAGAGAGGGGTGGGGTGAGCAGAGCTCATTTGCATTTAAAGGAACAACCCCTTAGAATGAGATGATTTTTGCTGAGCTGATTTTGACAAGGTAAAAAGGGTGTTGTTTTACACAACCATTGACAATTTTTAATCAAAGTATGTTAGAGACTTTTCATTAAGACCATAAAGAATCATATCAACTTGTGGAAAATGGGCATCCGATGACCCCTTTAAAGAGACATTTGTGTGTATTCTGACCCACCAGGACCCATTGCGAGAACCATCAATCAGAGAGGTTCCCAAAACAAAGTTAATGGAGAATATATTTTCTGGAGAATAATTTTCCATGGATGCTTGACCTTTCTGAGGTATAATATAGGAACTTTAAGTTGCTGAACTATAGTATGCGTTTAATTGTACACCATGGACTGCCATTCGTTTTTAAGGCAGCATATCAACTTTGGAAGCCCATAACAGAATATTCATGGCCTGTGAGCTCACAAGTATCAGTATTGTTTCATTACAATAGCTAGAATTAACAGTACAAGAACAAACAATTAAACCAAAGACCTTCATTCATTACATTTGAAAGGAAAAGAAGAAAAGGTCTTTTGTATCAAAACAAAGAAGAATGAAATGAACACAGCTGAAGATTGTGGTGTTCTGAGTTGTGCTTAAACATTTCTGTAACCTCATAGTAACACCTTGATAACAACTTGAAATTTTAAAAGCAAATCCATGTACATTATTTTTCAGTAAAGAAATGCTAACATACATTATTACTTATCCAGTTGATTAACACAATGGTTTTGTATTGCAAAATTTCAAAAATATTATGTTTGAATATTAAAATAAAATGTGCCAAATTATATATAAACAACTTCTATAAAAACCTTAGAAAGAGAGAGAGAGAGAGAGAGAGCGAGAGAGAGAGAGAGAAAAGGAAAGTCTGGTGTAAGTGCTACTGAAATGGAGAAATATTAGCACTCAGGAAGTGTAACGCTTTGACTTTAGTATTCAGCATACTTAGACAAGAAACTTTGAGAAAACAGTCCTTAATTCAATAATCCAACTCAGAAAACACCAGGGAACGTAAGAATAAACACAACCAACAAATGACAAACCAGAACAATGAACTTGGGAAAACCAGGCTTAAATAGCAGGAAGAACTAATTAGATAATTAACAGAACAGTTGAACGGAATCAGTAGGTGAGGGAACAAACTGGTTCAGCTGGTGACTGGGAGACAGAGCAGGGGCCAGTTGCATAAACTTAGCCTCTATGTTAAGAGAGTGTGTTAAGAACTAGTTTGACCAACTAGCAGTTAACCAAGGGATAGATAATCAGTCTTGTATTTTGGATTCAACTTAAAATCATCGTAGTGTCAGGCTTTTGGACCTTTTTGTCTCTGTATTAGTTCCTGTTTTCCTTATTTGGTGGTTTTCCTGTCCTTGTTAAGTTCCATTCACCTGTGTTGGTAATTAACCTGTGTATTTAAGTTCCTGTTTGTTGCTTCCTTGCTGTCGGGTCTACTTGCTAATGTTAGTGCGGTTTACTTGTGTTTGAATATTCCTTGGGGTTTCCGCGATTAAAGACTCTGAATGTTACTTCGTGCCTCCTGCGTGCTTTCTACGAGACACAGCGTGACACTTTTTATGTAACAGAATTATACAAATTTTGACCAGTCTTAAAGAAAAAAATTAGATGGCTAACTTTTAAGACTAGTCTAAACCTTTTATGCAACTGGCTCCAGAACTGAATCAGAACACTGAACAAGACCATGAACCCAACAGGAAGAAAATACTTATTTTCATGATGAGTTCAGGGCTTCAGAAGAATGCATGAGTGTGTCAACATAATTTTCTATTACTTTTACATTTAAAGTTGAAATGTGTAATTTATGCTACTAGCATTACAGATTAGTTTCTTTAATTCAGTTTGTAAATGTAATTAAAGTCAATTAAGTTAATGTGATCTTTATTAAATATCAAAATAAATATTCAATGTTTCATACTGTTGTTTATAATGCTGTGATGCTTTAAACTTCACTTCTAGCATTTAAAACATATAGACTAAATACTACTACTACTACTAATAATAATAATAAAACAATAAGTTTTACTGGGCAGAATTCTAACATCTGTGGCTCTGTGAGAGCATCTTATCCAATAGTAAAAAGGGTTCTGGTTCCAATCCCAACTGGACTGGGATGGTCTGAGCATGCTGGCTCCATTACCACTTCACTAAGCTTGCCTAGTACCAGTTTCTTCGTTTTTTAAGAACTAAAGAATGTAATGGAGCTGAAGATTTTGTTTCCCTCCTTTTCTTTTTTCTGAAGCACATTGGTTAGTTTAAATGCTCAGAACAAACAAGGGACTTATAACCAACCCATGAAACATCACTGAACAAAAACAGTTGTGGATCTTCCTGGTAACAACAACAAGGTAAGGTTCACTTTTTCCACAGAGCTGTGAATGTTTAATAGGATGTGTTCATTAACAACATTGTTTGTGTATTGTGTGCCTTTGCACATTGTTTGTCTGTACACTGTAAAAAGTAATTTGTTATGTTTACTTAATTAAATTGTGCAAACTCGTTGCCCTAATTCAATTAAGTAATCTTAACGTAATTGTATTAAGTGTAATTTAATTAAATCTACTAAGTATTCCTTTTTTTTTAATTCAGTTTACTTAAGCCATTTAAGTTTTGTTAACTTAATTGAATCTGTGATCTGAACATTGAGAGTAACTATGCTACTCAGAATTACTGACTCCCAGAATGCATTGCGGCATGAATAAATCATGCAGTTGCTTTGTTTTCCTGTTCTTGTTGTTGTTGTTTTTTTTTTTATTTTATTTGCTGTCTTATGTCAGTAGTGGCACAACAAGAAGAGCAAATAAAATGGTTATTGTTACAATTAATAAAAATAAATAAAATTGAATTGTTACCATTGTTGTGTTTAGTGTGCTGAATGTTGAAGTCTGTGAGAAACTCCATTTTGGCTGATTGCAAGATATTGCCACCATTAAAGGATTATATCAACCCAATTAAAAGCTTCACAAAGTGTTCATGAAAAGCAATGAAACCATAAAAGCTCATTAATCAACACAAAACGTACACTAGCTAATTTTTTAACAAAACATTAAATCACCTTTTTTAAAGCAATCTATTTATTTTTTCTCTTTTTTTTTAAACCAAAAAATTGTAATTTTTTGTTGCATTATTACATTAATAAAAAGAGAAGTATTAAAAAAAGTTCCAAGTTCCCAACCAAAGGGATCACTAACCACTATAATGGTGAGTTTAAACAAAAAAATATTTGAGGAAAATTAACATCAATTTATTATCAGTTTATTAGCTTATGTGATGTTCTCAGATTTTTCAGTCATACTGACAATTCAACATTCAAGATGATTTTGGGAAACGAGTGAATGCAACTAGAAAAAGATGACTTCTGAAGTGGAGAAAATGAGTAAAAAGACTTGACTAGAATTGCTCAGCCTCAGCAACTCTTTTTTTTTTTCCTTTCCTTCTTCTATTGTTATGTTGCACATTAGCAGCATTTTAGTGCACCGCTGCCTCTCACTGGTTTATTAATGTCATTGGTTTCTTTGTGGTTACTTGAATAGTTTAAGTACATGTAACACAAAGTAGTAAGTAAATTGTTTAATTGTCCTTGAAATTAGCTGTAACTTAATACAACCTAGTAAGTATAACTACTAAATAAAGATAGCTAATTATATCTAAGTAAGGTAAACTGATGGATTTTACAGTGTACTTGTGACTTTGAAGATCAAATAACATTTTACAACCAATTAATACAGAAAATCTAGCAATTCCAATGGGTGTACATACTTTTTCTGACGAGTGCATATAGCCTGTTTAGACTGTATATGTACAATACAATTTGTTTCAAAGCAGCTTCACGGTAATAAACAAATAATAGAATAATAATAATTACCAAAAAAATAAAATAAATAAGAGAGAGAGATTGTGGGCTGATAATATTCATTATTTTGCATCCAGATGTTTCTGTTTGAGGATTGAGATACACCACAGTGGAATTTGGCGAGACCAGCAACTTGTTACCCACATGAGATCACAGCAATGTCAAACAACAATGTTTCCCTTGGATACACAAGATCACAACAGGGGACAAAGGATAATTGTAACTTGCTGGCTTCAAATAAACAATGTCAGGCACAGCTCGTCTCTGCCCTACCAAAATATTCACCCAAAACAGAGACCCTCTATATAAACTGAATAAATAATAAATTGTAAATGTGTTCAGCATTCTGCAACAAATATCTTTCGGATTTCTTGACACTTTAAGTCATAAAGTGCGCAGGATATGTTATCTTATACAGTTTTGAGACTTATTTTCATGTTATGTTCGGGGGCAGTCGTGGCTAATGGTTATAGAGTCGCACTTGTAAGCCAAAGGTTGCTTTCCCCTGTGTGCTGTTATCTCCCTCTTGTTTGTTTGTGTTTGACCCCGAACTTTATTCTCGCGAGATTCCGTTTGTTCTCCGTCGTCACGTGACGTTGCGTCATCTAAGTGGGAAGTGGTAGTGTTTACCATATATGGAGCCAGGTTACCGGCGTTCGAGAACGGCATCGCTCAAAAGCTTCGGAAGAGTTCCCGGCGATCAATCCTGTGGATTACTTTTTTTGTTGCCTGTATAGTTTCCCATGGACTGTGCCTTCTTGTGGACTATACTTTTTTTGGATGACAGGGTAATTGACAACAGTATCAAAGGAATGAATGAATAAATCAATTTAAGGAGTAAATGAATAAGTTAATAAATATAATAAACTTGAATAACTAAATAGCGGTTGAACTTCATACACATTTGTAATGACAGAACTTAGCATGTTTAATGTAACAAGTGCTAAATAAGTTATATTTATAAAAATTCTGTACAAACTGGATTACAATAATATTTTAATAATATCATTGCTATTACTTATTTAATTATTTAAAGAAAAAATATATATATAAACTACCTTTTTCTGATCTATGTAATGCCAAGCCAGCAGAGGGAGCCATCACCCGAGTACAGACTGCGCGCCCCCTCTGCTGCTTCTTCACTCACTTCCTGTTCGAGAGTACTTAAGCTGTGACCATATGCTTGCACATTGCGAAGTATTGCCAGTTTACCTGCCTTACCGAGCGTTTTCCTGATTATTTCTGTTTGATTGCACGTGTATGATTCTGCCTCGTTCTTGAACTACTGATTTCTTGGATTTACCTCTGTTTGGATTGTGTGCTTGTGTGGACTGATTTCAAGGTTTGATCTATCGCCTGGTTACTCACTTACGATACACGGATTGCCCATTGGACTGTTGAAAGATTGGACTGCTCTTTTGTTATTGACCCTCGGCCTGTTTACACGTTTATGTTTGCTGCTGTGATTAATAAACTTCCGCACATGGATTCTAACGCCGCCTCAGCGTCTCAGTTACAATCTATCTCTAAATTATTATTTTATTTATTTATTTATTTATTTTCTCTCTTCCTCAATCCCTTATTCACTGTTTAATTATTAGTACCAATAACCCTGCTGCCACCAATAACCTATCCACTTCAAATAAGATATTAAGGTGTTTCATTGTTATCATTTGTAATAGAATTGCACATTAATATTATTACTATTATTCTTATTCTTATTTTATTTATTTATTTTTTATTTTTTCTCTATCTATTGGCTGTGAAAACATTGTTTATTCATATATTTATCTTTGCTTTTGAAGTAATCCTTTTTGTGGTTGGTGTTACTGTTGTTCTGTTTGTTGTTTGTTGATTTTTCTGTAACGTATCTGTGTCTACTGTCATTTCTCAATTTGTCACAACTTAATATAAAAAAAAAAAAAAGATTAACGTACAATGATGAGAGCACATTAGTGCTAGCCCTCCCCGAACACACAGAGATTGCAGTGTAGTCCCTGCGGTTCGAAAAAGAAAAAAGTCTCACTCAAGATGAGAAGTCTCACTTCATACAAAAAAAGGGCTGGTACTACACATAATGTGACTTGATGCTGATTAAAGTATATATCCAGAGGCAGAACAAATAGTTTAGAACAGTGACAGCTGGTGTAACATTGTGGTTAAATGTTATCACACTTTGGTGGTGTGTCGCCCTAATGAAGAAACCACCCCTGTGAATGATCAATACACTAAATGATTTAAAAGATGAAGCAAGAGACAGAAAGGAAACCGCTGTGCTAGCGGTTTAGATTAAAACGCGGACAATGTCAAATTAGTTTGATAAATAAATTTTATATTACATATATTTCATTTATAGCTAGCCAACAATAGCACAAGCACACTTGCATGAATTGATGTATTTACCAAAGGGACTATCAATGTGCCGAAGTGCGTGCAACCATTACTATGGTGTTGGGGCAATCGTTAACCTAATCACAGGCTCTGCTCTTCAGCACACAGCAGAAACCCTTTGAAATTCCAAAATAATAGAGCATTAAACACTAACAGAACTCCCCCTATATTAATATTAAGCAAAAACATATGAAATAACGCTTAATTTACTAATTTAACAGTCAGAAGCAAAGCATGCTGGAAAATGGAAATCTGCTGCAATTTACGAATGCTGCGTTCACACCATTTTTCGTAAATCCGACATGATAACACGCGATGCTGTTCACATCCTCAGATTCGATTGTGTGTTTGTTTCTATGGCAACACCATCAACACCTAAATAGGCTGAATCTGCAATGGTCAGGTGATACAAGTCGTAGCCCTCAGAGAATTCCCAGTATATTAGGTGTAATTAATTTTGTTTTGTAAGGGTAGCTCCAAAAAACTTGCTTAGAAGTTTCTAGAAAAGACTATGATTAGCTGGTTCATGGTTGTTTAATTAGGGTTGGAGCTGCAGGACAGTGGCCCTTCAGCAACTGAATTTTATACTCCTGTTCTAAAATGATCTAATATATTAAGGCAAAAAAAACAATCAATCAATTAAAAAATAAAAAAAATACGTTTGAAAGACATGCAGGACACTTTAGATGTGTAAGAACAGCGTGAAAACTCTTTTCAGCCTGTCTCACAAATGTTAATCATAAGTTGTTGTTTTTTTTTTTAAATCTGTTAAGAAACTGATCAAAACAGTGTTACATCAGGAGCCTGTCTTCCCCTAAAACCCAAAACTATAATCTACTGCTCAGCATGTCTGGCAGCCATTCCAGAACAGAATTTCATCTGCATCTAACAGTCTACTACACTCCAGACATGGCAATATCTCAACCATACAGTGTTAGCAGCAAGATTTTCCCTTTTTTTATTCCTGTTGGTCTCTCGCATTACCCATATGCATTTTTCTCTAAATATAACTCTCCTCAAATATAATTCTATTTTTAATATACCTCAAATATAACTAACTGGTCTCCAGAGGTGGGTAGTAACGAATTACATTTACTTCGTTACATTTACTTGAGTAAATTTTTGGGGTAACTAGTACTTTTAGAGTATATTTAAAGATAGGTACTTTTACTCTTACTCAAGTAAATTTTTAGTGAAAAAACTTTACTTTTACTTCGCTATATTTGATAGCGTTCCTCCATTACTGACAAAATTGTAATAAATATTAGATATCTAAAATAATTCGTTTATGTGACTTGATCTCAAGTCTCGCGAGACGTTTGAGAGGCTGCTTCGCGAGAGTCTGCTACGCATCTCCCACTTAAGTCAAAGAAGTTCAGCGCGCCTTTAGAAAGATGATGGCTGAAGCAGAGGATGACGTGTGTGAGTTATCGGGGGCAGATCACCCGTGGCCTCAAATCGAGTCTATGTTTTCACTTCAAGATGTCAAAAAGAATAGTTTCATAATGCGATGCAGGCTGTGTGCACCAAAACAAAGTGACATCGCAGCGCACAAAAATTCCAGCTCCTACCTGAAAAACACGTAGTGGCAAGTGTCAATATGATGCCTATTTGAACCCTATTAATGGTAATTTGGTAACTATGGGCACTTTGACCTTATAATACCATATTTCACACACTGTCCGAATGTTTTTCCTCATATGCGCGCTTGTGCAAGCAATGACAAATATCTTCTGAACCTTACAAACAACACACGTTCGTAAAAAAACGTTCATTCTAAACGTCTGCATGTTTTCATATCCATTTTCCACAAGTCTAAATAAATTGAAGTGCATACTGTGCCGTTATACACAAATTCGTACAATTAACTAAAGGTTTTTTTTTTGTGACACCTCACCTAACGTTAAGTGCAGAACATGTACAAAATAAAAACGGCATTGCATTTCAATTTATTCCCATCTAATGAATGCATGTACTTGCATGCATGTAAATTGCATGTAAATGCAAGAATAAAGTAAATAAATGTTTTTAAAGGAAAAGAAAGAGCTGCTTAGCCCAGCACATTATTCATTCGCACCATTAATCACACAATATATACATATTATCAGTTCATACGCAAACATAATAACAAACACATACTTTGCACACACACTTTCTCTGTTGTTCTCTGTTAGCTTGTTTAAATGCAGATGCTGACAAATTTTGTGTTGTGAATGTGAAAATAAAGACAGAGTTAACAGTTAGAAAAACATCTGGGTGTGTTTGAAATTTTATTAAAAATGACAGTTTATGTGATGTTAATGTGCCCATCACAGGACTGAGATAGGCTTCTTTACTTCAGCGTATGTTTTATATAAGCAGAACAAAGAGACTTTCAAGGAGAGGTGTGTGGAAGCTTTCCAAATAGTTTCCAAACAGGGTTTTTGCTTCATATCAATCAGATCAGAAGTAACTAGTAACTAGCTACTTGAGTAGTTTTTCCAGCGGATACTTTTTTACTCTTACTCAAGTAACTATTAAGATTGTTACTTTTACTCTTACTTGAGTAAATATTTCCATAAGTACTTGTACTTTTACTTGAGTACAGATTTTGGGTACTCTACCCACCTCTGCTGGTCTCTGATTAAAAGGCTACAAGGCTAAGCTCAGGCTTCAGCATCGCCTTGACTGTGCATAGGACAAATAAAAAATGGGACAAATGAGAAAGAATGGATGGATGGTCTCAATGGCAAATTTGCAATACTGGAGACCTTTATTATGTACTGTAAATCAGATTTCTAATATTCACGTTGACAATAAGGGGATTAAAAAAAGCCAACAAATCTGTATGTTTGCTGTTTAAATCTAATCGCACATACACTACAGCTATCCTTGTAGGGACTCTCCATAGGTTTTTCTACTGTACAAACCATACTGTGTCTCCATGGTTTTTCTACTGTACAAACCATATTTTCTATCGCCCTACACTTGCCCTACACCTAAACCTACCCGTCAAACGAAACCTTATGCATTTTTACTTTTTCCAAAAAAAAAAAACTCATTCTCAATGATTTATAAGCTTTTGTATCCATGGGGACCTCGATTTAGGTCCCCGCCGTGACACGAGTCCCCATGAGTGTGTGTATTCAGGTTTAAGTCCCCACCAGTATATATAAACCAAACCACACACACAAGCAAGATTGTGTACTTTCTTAATGCTTCCACAATAAAGGTAACTGTGGATGTGGCTAACTTTAGCATGAAGGCCCTTCAGGTAAACCAGCAATCCTTCTCAAACCACACAAAGCACAGTGATGACGGATCCCACCAAGTGGCTGTATGTGCAGCTGCTTTGACTGCTAACTTGCTCAGTATGTGTATGTTTAAACTAAACCCAAATGTGAAGTGATATCAAGGCAGTCTTTACCAAAAGTAAGAGTAGGGTGCAAATACACAGTGTTGACAGCATGACTTTATTTACGGTAACAACAACTTTAACATGCATCTGATTTACAGATAAACTGTGCACTATTATATTATAGTGTTGTTTTTAATGTTGTGGTTATTTTAGCAAATAATTCGCTTCAAACATTCAGCTCAACAATATTAGGGTAAAGAACTTAGGCTAATGTCAGAGGTACAGAATCAGCCAAAGCTACAGAACTGCATCTTCATATTTACAAATAGAGTTGCATATTACACTGTAAAAAATAAAAAACACAATTTGTTGAGTCAGCTTAAAATAATTTGTTACCCTGCTGCCTTAAAATTTTAAGTTCAGTCAACTAAAATAAGTTCAGTCAACTTGAAATGTTAAGTTGTACTAAGTAACAACTTAGATATTTGTGTTTGCTAAACTTAACAGATGGGTGCCTTCAAATTTTAAGTTGATTCAACTCAAATATCTAAATTAGTCACTTAGTATAATTTAACATTTCAAGCTGAATAAACTTTTTTTGAGTTGACCGAACTTAAAATTTTAAGGCAGCCAGGTTACAAATTATTTTAAGTTGACTCAACAAATTGTTTTTTTACAGTGTAGGTACGTTAATAACAGGCTATTTGCACCAGTTGTAAATAGCGATAGAGGCCATTTACACTAAGTGCAAATAGCAATAGATGCTATTTACACTATTTACACTGCTATTTATACTACTTATTGCAAATAGTGGCAATTATCTGCACCTCAGTATTGTAGTATGTTATAAAACAGTATGCAATGCAAACAGTATGCAACACTGAGTGTAAATTATAATTTTAATTCAAAGTATCAAATGGATACCACCCTATTGGGAAAATATAAACCCTCCCTACACCTAAACTTTTCAATTATTTCCTTCATTTTTATTGAAAATAAATGCCTTACTGATGATTTGAAAACGAAGGAAAAAAGTTTGGCAAAAGGTGAATTCGAACACGGATTGATTGCGTCAAAAAAGACCCTGCCACACGTTTTACTATCAGCATCACCGGAGTGATCAATCACACAGGCTGGTGGCCAGAGTTAGTGTGAATGTGTCCACTGCCAACAGGTGGACTATTTGCACTTAAACAGACACTCCTTAATAGAGATCCCCTGCCCATACAATTAGTTTTGATGTCCACCAGACAACTCCAATGACCAAGCCATTAGTTGATAAAAAAAAGTTTGCTTAAGCAGTGGATATGACCGTTAAAGACTCGCTTTTTTTGCTGTTGTTCTTTAAAAGTATACAGAAATGCACATGCTTTTTTATCTTCATCAGTGGCTTTCACACAATTAACCTCTCAATCCCTTACTTCCAAACTTTACATTTATGGTTATCTGTCAAAATGCCAGTTACTCCAGTTATGGATGTAAACGTACAAATGAATATGGAATCTCATTCAAACTACGTAAAATGTGTTTACAGTGTTTGTTTGTATGTTGGTTGGTTGGTTGGTCACAGTGATATGATGACTATAATACCCATACCAAAAGTTTGCTGTATAACTATAACAATAGTATACAGAGTTTTGACAGAAACAGTTTAAAAATCACACCAATCACCTCACTTATTATAAGCATGTAAGCAACAAGCGTCATAAACTGTTTCAGCATAATTTAAGTCATCATCACCATAATCATAAAATGCCGTTCTTAAATAGATCGTAGGCTAGTTCGGAAATAATAATCAATCATACAGTTCTATTGGTAGCAGCATTCTAATGTATGCTTCAATTTCATTCAGTGGCATGCAGTCATATTTGACGGTGAAATGGCATTCGCAAATTAAGTGTGGCGTATAACATTTCAGTTGCAAGCAGTTATGAAAAATATATTCCTTACTTTTTTTATCAGAGGTGTAAGACAAAAAAAAAAAATCAAGTACCATACTGTACAATGGAAACCAGGTGAGAGCGAGCCGGTTACTACCATGTCAATTCACTTACATGACTCTGTGGGTGACCGAGAGAGCATATTCTCCTCTTGCTTAGAGATTAACCCATCGTTTTTTTCGTCATAAATAAATGAAGAATGGCGTTAAAGCTTAATAAAAAGAACGCGCATCCGCAGCGCGGTAAGGTGCCTTATCATGTGCTCAGTCATCCGCGGACCTGTAGACTGAAGCGGGAGCTCGGACTGCATTCACGCGGAGCCCCTCCTCCTTCAGCACACTCACCACAGTTAACACCTTAGTCACCCGAGGCTGTGGTTCCTGGTACGTTACAAGCTCTTAAAATAATCTTAACTAAAGTCGTGCTTTATTTTATTAGTCCGGGTAGCGTAATTTACATCTTAACCACATGCTACGACGTATTGTTGGAAAAATTACTCCATAGCTAATCATAGCTAGTTTTTAGCACATTTGTTGTTAGAGCCATGTTCGTTGTTTTTCAGATGAAAGTTTACAGAATTTATTCATTTTTATTTATTTATTATTTTAAATATATGACTGTATCTCTTCGATGTCTTCTCTCCTTAATAATAAGGAATCTCGTAACGACTCCATTTTGAAAGAAAGAAAGAAAGAAGAAAGAAAGCTCTCACAACCAGCTGCTTTTATTTTCTTACATTTCTTAACGTGTAAATACTTACATTAACATAAGAAGCGACCGATACATAAATTGTACAGGAAACAAATGCACAGTCCCTTTGTTCAGGCACTTATTATTGCATTTCTGTTCGTCAAATGTCTGTGAAAATTGTTTATGTCTGGCTTGTTGTACAAATATTTACACATTAGGGATTTTTTTTAAAAGAAAAGCCGCTGATTGTGATTGGATGTATTTTATGTTCCCATGTTGAGAATATAAGCTATTAAAATATTTATGAAGCATTACTATTATTATTCTTATTATTATTACAAAAAAAGTGGCATAGGAATCCATGTTTAATAGCGTTGAAAGCTACAAACAGAATAAGAGCCCCTCTGTCTGGGCTATCTGAATAGTCTAGAACAGGGCTGCCCAGTCCTGTTCCTGGAGATCTGCTATCCTACAAAGTTCAGCTCTAACCCTGATCAAACACAGCTTAAACAGCTAATCGATCTCATCAGTAGCATTTGATAAGAGTGCAGACAGAGCAGGACTGGAACTGAACTCTGCAGGTAGGTAGATTTTCAGGAACATGATTGGACAATGCCAGTGTAGAAGGTTTAAAATAAGCGGACTTTTACTGTTACTGTCTTTTTGTTTGTTTGTTTGTTTACATTAAGTGCCATATTACCATGCCAATGCACTTCCACTAATGCCAACATCATTTTCGAGTCTATTCAAAAGAATGTTGTGCTGTCAAATGCAGCAATAAGATCCAGCAGCATTAACAGAGAGATACAACCACGATCGGATGACAAGAGCAGATCATTTGTAACTCTAATGAGAGTACTATGATACGGTCTAAATCCTGACTGGAAATCCTCACAGACACCATTTTTCTGTAAGAAGGAACATGATTGTGAGGATACTAACTTTTCTAGTATCTTTGACAGAACAGGAAGGTTCGACATTGTTCTGTAATTAATTAATTTGTTGGGGTCAGGCAGGGGTGCAGATGGCACTGGGGACGTCCCCCACCCGATCCCGTCCCCCTCACTGTCCCTACGAAAGGCGACAAACATTAAATTCCGCTGTGTACATAAGCCTGTTGCCGCCACTGCTTCAGAAACGGGTCGTGTCGGGGCAGACGCAGGCTGACGCACAATAATAATCTACTGGTCGGTCAGCGGTCACCATTACTTTGTACCCATGTTCTCACTACGTGCTGTTCTGTTGTCAATAAACACACATGACGATGGTGCTGCCACACCGCCGGCATTTACGTTCTCATCGCTATGTGTGTGTATGTGCTGCGAGCCTGCGACTTTTGACTCAGTGGTCCTACGAGGAGCTGGTAGCTGCCTAAATTGTGCCTGCAGTAGCGGTAACAATGGTGATCATATTCCATCGTCTATGACTGAGCTGGCGAATTTTCTGGACTGGAAAAATTGGACTGCAGAACTGCCTCATAAAGACAATGAAGAGACAAAAAACAATCACCTCGTTTTTTTCACAAAAAAAAAGTATCCTATGCCTGTTGTTTCCCAGATGTGGCAGATTAGTTTTGTTATGGTGAACAGCTAGCTAGTCTGGCAACAATAAAGCTTTTGCAAACACAGCAAAACGTGGAGACCATGATTATGCAATTAGGTGAGCAGACAGAGGCAATTAGCGTATGAACACAAAAATAAAGGACACTGACATTCCAAAAATCATGGTATGACATGCATGTTAGTATGGGTACTGATGGTGTTCTGCGTTTTCACTGCTCTAAATACTTCAAGACAGGGAAACCAGCACAAGCCCAGAGTATAGACCCAGCTTTTGTCAGTACTGGGTTTAAAAACTGGAAAAAAGCACTTGAAAAATTTTCCATGCATGAGAAATCAGAGGGTCACAAAGTTGCTGTTACAACTGCTGGCTAGGAAAACAGGCCAGTTACTGCACAGTTGAGCAGTGCAGTCAGTACACAGCAGGCAGAAAACAGAGCTAACCTGTTAAAAATAATAGGGGCTGAGATGTTTCTGGCAAGGCAGGAATTGGCCTTTAGGGGGCATGAACATCATCAGGCTAACCTAGAGCAGCTTTTAAATTACAAAGCTGAAGATGATCAGTCATTTACTAGGTGGCTATCTGCAAAGAGGGGAATGCACACATCCTGGGATTGTATTCTGCTTGCTTTAGATGTGATCAGTGAACTCTCTCCAGTCCTTGACACTCTCTGTCCTTGACACAGTAGATGTACAAATTACTGAGAGGTTTATGCAACCAGGCATTCAAACTTTAAAAGAGCTGGAAAACTCACTCCTGACTCCCATTACAAATAATGCAGCAGTTCGAAAATATCCTGAACTGAATGAGGAAGGCTTAAAAGTCAAATTAGCCATGTTTAAAATCAAGTACAAGGTCAGCACAACTGCAGATGCTGTGCATGCTTTGAAAGAAATGCCCCCTGTGAAGTCCGTGGCCTGTTTGATCAGGTAGAGGCATTAGTAAGATTGCTGATGGTGGTGCCCATATCATCTGCTGAGGCAGAGGCACGTCCTGATTTTGCTGAGTTAGGTGTGTTCCTGGGTCAACATATTTTGTTGACCCTGGAACAACATTTTAATCCAAAAATTTAATCTTGACCACATCCTTACACCTAAACCTAACCTTACCCATGAGTAATCCCTAAAATCAGAGGAAATGGTAGATGAATGACACTGATGTACAAGCACCAAACACTGATTGTAAGCCTAAACTTCACAAAAATCACCATGTTGTTCCAGGGTCAACAAAGATGCTGATCCAGGAACATGTCGTACTTGGTAAAATCAGGTTCTGCGAGGCAGAGCGCAGTTTTAGTGAGTTACGCAGACTGAAAACATGGTTGCGATCAACCATGACACAAAAAAGACTCTTGCTGTGTGTCGTATTCAACAAGAGAGGCTTGACAGACTGGACAGACAAGAAATTGCCCAGCAGTATGTTCAGGGTAATGAAAGGAGGAGAAATGTTTTTGGGTCCTTCATTGAGTAAATTTGTTCGGCTGTACTAGAGGGAATTTCAATACTCTGTATACTTACTTATTTTTATTCATGTAAATATATTGTTGAAGTTGTTGTTTAATTTAATTTAATTGTATTATTATTATTATTATTATTTTTGCACATGGTTTTGCACAGGTTTTTTTTTTTTCTTTTTTGTTCATAATGATAGAATTTGTATGCTGAGATAAGCAAATGTTTAAATAAAACATATTTTGCAGAAGGCATGAAGTTTACGCAAAAGTAACTACTTGAGCACTAGTTAAAGGCCAAATTACGCAAAATAACTAAATGAGTTGAAATCATTTGCTGACAGCTTGTTCCCCCCCAGTTAAAAAATCCCATCTGCGCCCCTGGTGTAACGTGGAGAGGGAGACGAGAGATGAGCGGATCCAAACGCAAGCTTTTATTGAAGGGACGAGACAAAGACATGGTGAAAACTGGCAGTGTCGAAACAATAACAAACAGGTATGTTGGGGCGAGGCACAAGAGTAGTCCGTGAAGCAGGCGTGGGTCGATCAGCGGCGAACATAATCCATAACGCGAAGCAGAGGGGTAATCCGTACAACGAGCGAGCAGTTCAAGAGGCAGGCGGCGAGTCACACGAAACGAGATAGCCAGGCGAGAAAGCTGAACTAGGGAACTAGGGAACTCAGGAACTAGGAAACTACGGGACGACTATGTAAAGGTTGCTAGCACTGGCAGACATGACATGACGGGGCTCTGGGTGGTCAGACGAGACGTGACTTGACTCTGGAACAACAGCAATCACTTGGCTCATGAAGATCAGCTGTGACTTGACTAGGCTTATGGAGATCAGCTGTGGGTTGACTTGATTCGTGGAGATTGGCTGAGACTTGACTTGGCTCATGGAGACCAGTTGAGACCTGCCTCATGAGGGTCAACTGTGACTTGACTTGACTCGTGAAGACCAGCGGTGACTTGACTCGACTCGGGAACGACAGCTGAAACTTGACTTGACACAGGAACAACAGCTTTAAATTGACTTGACTCTGGAACAACAGCTGTAACTTGACTTGACTTGGGAAATACAGCTTTAGCTTTGCTTTGCTCAGGGGTAGCAGCTGTGACGTGACCCTCGCGTCTCAGCCTCGCCCTTAAAGGCTGATTACACCATCACAGAACATTTCACATAAAATGCAGTCCGGGAGAATGGAATGGTTTGCTATGGCCAGAAATTCACAGATGTATTGTTGTAATGTTCGTGATCCTTGTTTGAGTCTGAATAAAATCCGGGTTGTGTCCATACCTGTTGATTGTCCGTGGTTAAAGCTGCTGGATCCTGTTGTGACCGAGTATTCTGTAACGTGGAGAGGGAGACGAGAGACGTGCGGATCCAAACGCAAGCTTTTATTGAAGGGACAAGACAAAGACATGATGAAAACAGGCAAGGTCGAAACAATAACAAACAGGTATGTTGAGGCGAGGCACAAGAGTAGTCCGTGAAGCAGGCGTGGGTCAATCAGCGGCGAACATAATCCATAACACGAAGCAGAGGGGTAATCCGTACAACGAGCGAGCAGTCCAAGAGGCAGGCGGCGAGACACACGAAACGAGATAACCAGGCGAGAAAGCTGAACTAGGGAATGATGTGACAGAGCAAGAGCGACATCTGGTGGTGAGCGGACCGGAGGTCACCGACCAGATTCATGACACCTGGGGTCAGGTTGTGGTTTTTTAATTAGGCTGTCTCCGCTTGCAACACAGACACACATCTCTTTTGTTTTCCTCCATTTTCCTCTTATGTTTCTCTCATGAAAGTAGCAGCATCAAATGACTTCAAATAATGATATTTGCTCAGGTGGGTTCTGGGGTCTTAGCTATCGGAATGCAGCGTATATCTGTTTGTTAAGTTAAGGCCGTTGGCGTGGTAGCACACAGTCATCATAGGCTACTAGTGTTAAGCCAGTCGGCATGGTAGCCAAGGCACACGTAAATAGTAATACATGCGGTTCACATGGCCCTTTGGAGCAGCAGCAGTACACATATGTCTTAGCGATAGATCTGCTTGTTGAGGGGTGTTTTGTTCTTGTTTTGGCTTGTATTGTCCCTTCTATGTTTCCAGCTTTGTGGTGATTTTTTTTTTTTTTTATGTATATTATATTTGCAGCAGCAGTATTTCTTACATGCTCACAGCAGCAATGTTGTGGATGTGACGGCAGTAGCAAGTCTCAGTATTTGCTCTCGGTATTTTGCTCTGCCTTTTGTGATTTTATGTGATGATCCACAAGCATACTACATGAACATGTATTGATCTACTAGTTGATTGCATGCTGTAGTGGCAAATACAGTATGCTGGTTTAAAATCATTTGTAAATGTTCTTGGTTACGGAAAATGTCATATTACTATAGTTTTGATAATCATCAAATGCTCAAGTGTAGAGAGAGCACCAGGACATTTTGTAAACTGGCAAGTTCATGAAAAACAGGACCATGCCAGAGGGATGGTCTTTGTTTCCATGTGACACACCTCACCATATGGGAGCTCTCTGTGCTCATGCATGATAATGAGCAGGCAAGGACATGCAGTAGACCCCTGCAGAGATGTTTGGAAACATCACAAATACACACAGTTGATGCAGGACAGAATGAGAAAATGCAGAAGAGTGGAGTGGGAGATGGCATAAGAGAAAAATGATGGAAAACAGAAAGAGTGATACAGATATTGCAAATAAGACAAACATATAAAGCTGATTTGAGCTGTCTTTTGAAGTAAGATTATTACATATGCCTGCTTATAGAGTTTATATATGTCAAAGACAGTCCCAACGTCTAATATCAAGTCTCCTTGTGAGCAGCAAAACATCCCTCCAGCTAATGTCCTTGTCTCCTGAGCCAAGGTCAGTGCATCAGCTACACCTCCCGTCTACACAGAAATAACACCAGTTAATGTCCTTTGCTCTGCTCTCACGGCCCCTCGCATTGAACAACAAGACTGCTTTTCTCCCCACTGAACTGTACACTTTCCTTCAGTTTTGTAAGGTTTGTTGAGTGGTCCGGAAAAAAAAAAAAAGGTATTTGCAAAAGTTTGGGAACCCACTTGCAGGGTTGTTGGTTTTAAAAACTTTTGAACAGGATGAACATGTCCAAATTTTTCTAATCTTTTTCTTATCTTTTTTTCCCTATTCAGTACTGCCCTTCAGGAGCAACAGAAGATACTTGCATGTTTTCACCCCTCGGCTCTTAATGTGTCATGTTTCCTTCTGGAACATCAGTGAATGTTTAGGCTAGTTGAATCCAGGCCAGAGCCTTCTGCAGACGTGTCCATGTCCACGATAAATAATGGTTAATATGACTCTGGGAATTAACCTGTAGCGCAGTAACTGCAAATTCGTGCCTGATTTCTGTGTCTTCAACCAAATTCTTCACAATTGAACAATCAGCCATGATCCTCAGATTTTCTGAGTGCATAGTTGGAACAACTTGTGGATGAGGAGGCTCCAGATAGATGTATGATGAGTCTGAATTCTGAAGTCTTTCTGAAGAAACAATAAAAGGTCAGAATCTTCCAAAGGAACCTTAATCTGATAGAACATAGATTTAAAGTCAGCCATTAAAGCAACAGACTCCATTCTGAATCTAGTACGAATAACCATTAAAGTGTTTGTTAGGTTGCACGTCCTGATTTTGCTGAGTTAGATGTGTTCCTGGGTCAACATATTTTGTTGACCCTGGAACAACATTTTAATCCAAAAATTTAATCTTGACCACATCCCTACACCTAAACCTAACCTTACCCATGATTAATCCCTAAAATCAGAAGAAAATAATAGATGAATGACACTGATGTACAAGCACCAAACACTAATTGTAAGCCTAAACTTCACAAAAACTATAAACTGATTTTTCAAATCTGACTGGTTAATCACAATGTTGTTCCAGGGTCAACAAAGATGTTGATCCAGGAACATGTCATATTTGGTAAAATCAGGTTCTGCTTGTTAGGTCTGGTCCCTGAAAGTAGTTGTCCATTCAGTCAGTCTCCCTGCAGTCAAAACTGATTATTTTGTTTAGATATACCATTTCATCTAAAGCATTTTCAATCAGTCTTAAACTGTTGTTTCCAAAGCCCATTCAAGAGAAAAAAAAAAACATATTTTTGCACAATTTGGTTTTCATTTTCATATTTAACACATAGGCTACTAGAAGAATGGGCAGGGCACAAAGCATCTTCACCGGCCCTATTAAGAAGACTGAACTGATACCAGGGGTCACCAGACCCGGTCCTGGAGGGCCGGTGTCCCTGCAGAGTTTAGCTCCAACCCTAATCAAACACACCTGAACCAGCTAATCAAGGTCTTACTAGGTATACTTGAAACTTCCAGGCAGGTGTGTTGAGGAAAGTTGGAGGTAAACTCTGCAGAACACCAGCCCTCCAGGAACAAGTTTGGTGACCCCTGTCCTACTGCCTACTTTGGCTCCTCTGTTTCATCTCACTAAAAACCATGAAGGATGCTGGGATGTTTAGAGTTACACACCTCGCACATTAAGTGCTTCCTACAATGTTTGCTAATATGACCTGTACGTAAACAGCCAAAACAGATTCTTCTTCATCATCATAGTCTTCTTTTTTATTTTTTTTTTTATTTGTTTTTTTTTTTTGGCAACAGGAATTCAAATAAATAAATAAATTAAAGTTCTTTGCCACAACAAAGACAGGCTGCACTTCCTTTATTAGTTTTTCTAAACTCTTCCATGCAAGTCACAATGGTAGCAACTTCTTTTAATCTTAGAATGAATTGTACTTTGACCTCCACCAAGAGGAGTTTCTAAAATGTTCCCAAACACAAGGTCGGAGGATTCGTCGGAGGTAAGTGTCCACAGGTAAGCGTACCAGGGAGAGTGTGGAACAGTTCGCTCTGTGAACGGTAGACCGGACAGCATGGGAGTGTGAGGAGCGTGCTCATAAAGGTGCGTTGATCGCAGTCAGCAGGTGCGGGTGATTAGAACTCCGGTGAGTGCGATCTTTGGTGTGAGGTGGCAGGTGAATGAGGCTGTGTGGAATCGCTGACACATTGCAAGTGTTTTCTTTCAAAAGATAGAATTTGTCTGTAAGCTAATAGATACATCTGTATACTAACACCATCACAGTCACTATCTTGTGACTGTAGCTTTCAGCCAGGGGAAGATGTCGTCAGGTGGCGTCCAACTTTCCTTGAACGTTTCGGCCTTAAACCACAACGTCGTCTACACTGTCAAAAATTCCTGTAAATTTACAAGGAAATTTAACAGTAAAATGCTGTTTTCATATAATAACAGTAAGTTACTGTATTTTGCGATGCATTGTGGGATATGTTGATCAGCAACAGTATGACACTGTTGTTTAACAGCATGATACCATATTTTCCATTGTACATGTGCAGGAAAAGGAAGACATTTCGGTTTATCTGCATGAGGTCATTTTGCAGCTCTGCCTTTTATTGTTTTATTTCTAAAGTACTTATTACTTTTAAAAATTAATGTTTCAACATCCAGTTAAGCTTTTGGGATTTAAATTGGATTTGTGACCGTGTTTTAATCAGCAAGTTACCGCAGGAGTGTCAGCCCTTCCTACAGACTGCCATCATATAACACACAACTGGCAAGAAACTTTTTTTTCTCTAACCCGCACATCTTAAACTTTATCTGAGTAAAAACATGACATTTTGTAAAATGATGTTTTTGTTTTTTCTTTTGTGGTTACAATTTTAGTGTGAGGTTCAAACCGGCTATTATCTGCTGTTGTTATTTGCAACCACACTTTTGGTTTTATCTTACCTCGTACACTTCTAAATATTAACATTATGAAGAGCCAGCAAAGCATAATTTGATGAAAGGATAGCATGTTTTAATCATGGAACAGTAACCAAGTAAGATATGATAGCATTGTTAGCCCGTTAGCATATACTCCGACTGCATTTTATTTGTTATTTATTACCATCACACAATTTCTGTAACTGAAACATGCTCCGAACTTCATCTAAGCAAAAGATACATGTGTATGAACAAAATTCATAATTCTTGCACGATTACTGTGAACGTACTCAAAGCGCTGCTAGCGATTGCAAAAATAGCAGCAGATGGACGGAAAGAATCTGTCGATTTTTATTGTATTTTTAAGCTTTATTTTAATGTTTTGTGTGTGGGATGTCTGTAATTATCTAACTAGAGAAGCTATCTATTCTTTACAGTATGTTTTCCTTATCCTTGTAGTTCAAAGGCTGACTTTGTACAGAAGCAAATGACTCATTCTTTAAGAAAATGTAAGTTTGCCTATTGTTTGTTCAAGAAATCATTCACTAAAAATCTCATTATTTACTCAACCTTATGCTGTCTTAAACTCATAGGACTTTCTCTTGGAGGACAAATGAAGATTTTGTCCTAGAGAACTGATGTCTGTTTTGCCCATATGGAAGGCCAGTGGGAACCAAACCTTCGAGCTCCAAAAGGAACATAAAGGTATGATTAATCTCCATTAAATATCATCTATCGCATCATCAGAGGTTAAATCAGCATACGGGTAAGTAAATAGGAAAATTATCAGTTTTGAATTCCGCTCTGAGTATAATAGTTTTATTGCCTCTGTAGAATATTGCAACAAGTAGCACATATTAGTTTTTTTATTGTTGTTGTTGTTGCTGTTGTTGATCATTTTAAATTGTTTTCTTTACTAATAGATGTCTGTCACTCCTTCTGACCTTGAGAAAATGGGTAACCTGCCTGTGACTCCTAGCTTGATCCTTCTTGGTAAGTATATGTCTGCAGTTTGTTTCACTAAAACAAAGCTACTACATTAGTTTCTATGACTTGTGCAGTGTATTCCGAGGCTTCAGTCAAAGGAGAACTCCACTTCCAGAACAACAATTTACAAATATTTACTAAATAATTTAATGTTCATGTCTTTCTGTCTTCAGTCGTGAAGAAATAATGGTTTTTGAGGAAAGCATTTAATGATTTTTCTCCATATAATTGACTTAATTGGTGCCCTGATTTTGAACTTCCAAAATGTAGTTTAAATGCAGCTTCAAAGGGCTCTAAACGATCCCAGCCGAGGAAGAAGGGTCTTTGACCGAAATGATTGGTCATTTTTTTCAATAAATAAAAATGTATACTTTTTAGGCACAAAAGCTTGTGTAGCACAGGCTCTGGGATGCACGTCCACAATGCTATGAATTACTGTTGGGTCGTTCTTGAACGATTTGTTCATTTTAAACAAATCTTTAATGTGACTCTGGAAGAACGAGTCGTTTCGGGGAGTGATTCGTTCAGTCGCGCATGTGCAACATCCTATTAGGCTCTGTACTGGAATTAGTTCACCTGTTTGGAGTCTTCGAGTTTTTAGATTCGTTCGTTCATCTTATGGGGCTGTCACGTGATGAACGAACGACTCAAACCTGAAAACTTGTCAGATAAGAGGCGAGTTGAGCTAATCATAGACTAAAGACCCAGGTAAACAATGAATTAATCTTTTCTGTTTCTTATAGCATTATAGTTTTGTCTTGTTTGTAGTGTGATCAACGTTTGTGTAAGCAGTAGATGTGTTAGGGAAGTGACACGTAACATTTTAATTATATTTTGCTAAAATTAACAAAATGAATGAAATGACTCAAAAAAAGATTTGTTCATTTTGCTGAACGAGACTCAAAGGTCCGAGTCGGTAAAATGAGTCCGAACTTCCCATCACTACTATGAATCACGTCATCAAGTTCATCGTCTGTGTACTCTGGCTCACAAAAAAAAAAAGTGTATGGAGAAAAACTCCATCTTATTTTTCTCTTATAACTTCAGAATCATCCGACATCGTTGTACCTTTTTGTTTGTAAACAGCGTTTGACTTACTTGTACTTTCTTAGTCTTCGTGCGTTCGCTTTGTAAACACTGGGTCTGTAGTTAAGCGTGACCTTTCAACGTGATTCAATAGTACGTAGTGTCGTGAACGTGCATCTCAGAGCCTATGCTACATGAACTTTTGTGTTTAAAAAGTATACAAATTTTTATTTTTCAAAAAAAAAAAAAGACCAATCTTTTCGCTAGATTCTTCCTCAGCTGGGATCGTTTAGAGCCCTTTAAAGCTGCATTTAAACTACATTTTGGAAGTTCAAAATCGGGGCACCAGTCAAGTCCATTATATGGAGAAAAATCCTGAAATGCTTTCCTTAAAAAACATAATTTCTTTACAACTGAAGACAGAAAGACATGAACATCTTGGATGACAAGGGGGTGAGTACATTATTTGTGAATTGTTGTTCTGGAAGAAATTATACACAAGATGAAATTATACACAAGAATATGTTCTGAAGCTTTTCTCCTCTAATTTTTCAGATACTTTATTGGAATAAATCCAGAAAAGAGGATCAAAGCTGCCTGGAGAAAAGAGGTGTCTAAAATAACTGGAAAAACTGCAGAAGAAGACCCAAGATGATGAAGAAGAACATCAGTCCAGAAGTATCTCATCCTTAACTCAACCTTATGCTGTCTCAAACCAGTAGGACTTTGTCTTAGAGGACAAATTAAGATATTGCCATAGAGAAATGTTTGCCCATACAATGGAAGACAAATGGGAACCAAACATTTGAGCTCCAAAAGAAACATAAAGGTACGATTAATTAAAGACACTACTCATTTCATCTGATATCTTTTATAAACCGTTTGTTTAAAAAAAAAAAAAAAACATTAGCTGGTGTTCACTGAAGCCTAATTTGAGAGTACATTTGTATTTTATGAATAAATAAAGACTTTATGCATGTTTGTATGTTTGTATGCATGCCTGTTTTAGGAAATATTGTAAAAGTTTATCTAGTGTTATATCAGAATAAAATAACAAAACATAACTTGAGTTTGTTCTTTTTGTAATAGTCAAATAGAAAATGCAGGGTATAATATGCATTGAAAATTGAGATCATGGAGTTATGAGTAGTATGTATTTTAACAGATACAGTATACTGTAGATGACAAAACAGGATTTTGCTGTTAATTTCAAAAACAGTAACACATTGTATTTTTACAGTAAGATGCTGGCAACCACAGCTGCCAGTAGATTACCGTTTTTTTACAGGGAATTGTTTTTACAGTGTAGTATGTAATTTAACAGATATATGCTGCTAAATTACAGTTGTATACTGTAAATGACAAAACGGCATTTTGCTGTTAATTTCAAAAACAGTAGCACACTGTATTTTTACAGTAAGATGCTGGCAACCACAGCTGCCAGTAGATTACCGTTTTTTTACAGGGAAATTGTGTACAGTGTAGTTGGTGGGTCAGCAGTGATGGCCGGTCACTGCCCATCTTCTCCTGGCTTCCAGCTCAACAACCAACAAGAGGCTCTTTCCGCTGCCTCCCCTAACCTACGAGCAGCTAACTTCCTCTCCCTTCCGGCTATTCCCAGAGCTGTGAACATCTTCCACACAGACTGCGCTGGGAACCCCCTACACCCAACCGCAACTGGAAATAGCCATGCAGATCAGTGGTTCTCAACTCCAGGCCTCGGGGCCCACTGCTCTGCACATTCTGTATGTTTCTGAATCTGACACACTCAGTTCAGTTCATGGATCCTTCTGCTAACGAGCTGATGGTCTGAATCAGGTGCGTTAAATGAGGGAGACATGTGCAGAGCAGTGGGTCCCCAGGACCAGTATTGAAAACCAGTGGGATCAAAGACTCTGCTCGGGAAAAAAATGATTTGAGTCAGTGAGGCTTTCTTTGAAAATTTAAGATCAGACAGCGATTGCTTCACATCTGAGCTATACCATTCATTTTGCCTAATTTGTTTCTCAGTAGGAAGTAAAGGAATTGCACTCTCATGCAACAGAGTGACATCATCTCTCAGAAGCTTTAGTGTTTCCAATAAAGAATAAATCATTGCAAACGTTATCTCATTTTTCATTTGATTCACTTTTGAATTACAGTCCCTTGGTAAAAATTAAACATTTAAGTCCCACTCTTTTGCTGTAAGCTTACGCTCCCTTTTATTTTCCATAACCGCCTGCTATTCATTCATTTTATTTCATCAAACAACTCAACGGCACACAACTTTCAAAGCAATCGGGACAGAAGTCGTGTAAGTCCCAGCGCAGCATGTAAGACGATATGAACTCCACAGTTGCAATCCAGCGTAATTGATTTTAAACATTAACAGGTCTGCGATACACATCAGCTATAGTGTCTCCAATAGACAAGTGACAAAGACAAATAGTAATCCAATTCACATACTGTACTGCTGCTAGCACTGTGCATCCTGCGTCTGTTTCCTCTTGCAGTCTAAGGCTGCTTCCAATGCAGCTTTTTTAAAGGTACAGTGCTGTTTTCTGTTGACAAATGTAGGAGCACCCAGTAGCCATGCAGAACCTAGGTAGTGGGATGATCCTTCATGACTTATTCATGATCGGTTGTCAATAGCAGCAGATAAAAGACTAATTGTTTCTAATTTACTTTCAATTTGATTTGATTTAACTACAGCATTATACCAATGCAATACGGTCAACAGAAAGTTGGCTCCTGCTACTCGCCCCCTTCCATCATATCAAATGACCCGCCATAGGCAATAAAATATAAAAAAAAAAAAAATTTAGTGATCATCTGTGCCCATGTGACAATAAATAACCAATAAGAAATGTACTGACATTTGTACACACACGCACATATATTTTTGTAGAGGACCTGCATTTTTGTTCATTTGTTTGACACTGTTATTATCATTATCGTACCCTCTCTCCGTATTTGTTACTTTGATTTTACTATAATGTTACTTTGCAATAATCACATGAAACAGTCCTTTTATTTTTTATTTTTTCCTTAGTTTACCTAACTTTATTTACATTGTTACTGATTCGGAGTGCACACAAATGAGTTATGTTGTATTTCTGTCATATTCTTTGATTTATATTTGTTTTTATTTGAGTTAGAGTTAAGTTTACAAGAGCTGATATCGATGCTCTGTGGTCACAGCTGGCATTCGGGCGTGACAAAAATTGGAGTCCAGGCACGGACCTTGAATTTAGGCATCTTTGGTTCCATCTGGACATTCCATTTGATGAGACAGCATTGGGGAGGGAGAAATGGTTTCTTTATTAGTTTTTAGTTGTAAGATTTTGTTATTGCTTTACATTTATTTATCTATATTATTGGGTTAATGATTGTTCATTTATTTTATTTTATTTATTTAGTTTTTAATTTTGTAATGTTTTTGTCATAACATAGAGGAAGAGGACAACAGGTCGCACAAGTGAGATTGTGTCTTTATTCTAGTAAACCAAGACAGGCAGATAAACGCGGCTTGTGTGACAGTGTCAGAAGGTGTTATGGTATTTAATTACAGTCAGCACCAACACAATATCACATTAAAGCTGCAAGCAGCGTTGAAAGGGCTCACCACCACCCGGTCGCTTTAGGAAAACAGCATTTTAAGTGGTATACATAGTAGGAATATCAAAGTCATTTATATGTGCCAAAATTCCTGCTACCAGGTGGTGGCGCTATGACTATAACTGGATATTGGCTGTAGATGTGTTCAGCCCAGCACTTTCATAAAACATATGAAGTTTGGTGCAGATTGGACATTGCATGTTTTAGTTAGTGTAAATCAGGTCTTTTCCTGTTGCATTGCTCCTTTTCCAGGAGGCACTATGATTATTACAGAATATTGGCCTTTAGATGTGTTCAGGCCAGGACTTCTATCAAATGTGTGAAGTTTAGTGCAGATCGGACAATGTATGGCAACATCATCTTTTTTTCCATGGCACCACCGGTGCTCGGGCCCTAAAAACAAAAACATTCTAGTAAAACAAATGTATAGAAAGAAAGAGAGAGTAGATACACCTTTGTTTGAAACGTTTTGTGCCAGAAATGTCGTGTATGTCTGGGTGCTCAACAAAAAAGAACTCACACTGCTATCTGGGATATTTGTTATTTATTAGGTATTGATATTTATCAACCAGAACATTATAATTAAATACTCAATTATAGTTGACCGTTTAGGTTAAATGAATTGTGTTTTATCTTTTCTCACTGTTCAATTTAGTCATTTACACAGCTAAATACTGTTATTTTGGCTTATTTAAGGGTAGGCTAAAAATTTGGATACATAAAAGTATTTCAGCAGAAACAGAGAAAACATGCTGAAAGATTAAATATGAAGTTGCATATGCTCTGAACCGTGTACATCCTAAGCTGAGAGCTTTAGCAAAGCCTTACAGACTCTATTAATGGAAACATGGAAGGAAAGCTATTAGTGTCACTCAAATTCAGAACCAAACGAGCAGAGGATTTTCAAAAATATGTTTTAATCTCCTCTTCCTCTCCTGGTTAAGAACACAAATATGGATTTGTCCAGAATGGAAGGAGTCCTCCTAAATCACGTCTAAACTGGCCTGAACGTTCATGTGCTCACTTTTTGTGCATTTACAACATTAGCTATGTTTCAGTCATCCTATTTTTAGGATTTAGTGGTTCCTCCTACTTTTCTTAATGATATTTATTGCCAGTTTACGATGACCTTGTTCTATTTGACTCATTAGACGTGCTTACTCGCAAATGTTTTATGTGATTTCAAATGTTTTGTGCGAGTTAATTTCACAACTTTGGGTAGAAACCCAGCTACTGAGAAGCATCACATGTTCTCTTGGTCTGGGATTTTAAAGTTCATCTTTAAAAAAAGCTGACTGACACTGTAACTCACTAACTCTTCCGGGACCAGGAAAAGAGTGCTATAAGTATATGTGCTGCACAGCATCTACCTACCTTATGAACAGACATATAAATGCCTAGTTCTTCCATGAAACTCTAGATGGCGCAGGCTGACGGGTGTTAACGTAACTGATGATATTCACAGCCTTATTGACCAATTTCGAGTAGACGTCACAGTGACGTCATTTGCAGCTGCGCGCGCATAGTGGTTGCAAAAAACCACTGGTAGCAAGTGAAGGTAAACGGGTAAACTCCATGGAATAAGACAAAAAAAATATTTTTGTGCCTTTTGATGTCAAAATCGGAATGCAAATAATTTTTATACAATTCTGTAGTCAAAGACGCCATTTGAAGCTAAACGCAGACGTTTAAACAGACATCCTATGGATGAAAACTGCTACGATTACTCTACTTTAAAGCATAAATTTGATTTATAGGTCTACATAATATTCACATATTCTGTTCATAGAGGATGTACTGTATTAGCCCAACAGATACAGCATGAAATATTATTTAAACCTATTACTATTAACTTTTTAACATAACATTTTTTATTTTATCTCACAATTCTGATTTTTGTTTCTCACAAATGCAAGTTTATATCTCCTAATTCGGACTTTATAACTCGACTAAACAAAACTAATGAGTTTGTTAATTCTGAGGAAAAAAGGAATAGTGTGGGATATAAACTTTGAGCCGAAGGGAAAAGAGAGAATGACGAGTTGTTTTTTCCTCTAGAGTTGTAGGATATAATCTCGGAATTGCGAAAATAAGATCATAATTTTGAAATGAAAATCAAATTTACCTTTTTTATTCTTTTATTCCATGGCTCCTTACACTGCCACTTGAACCGCCCATTAAAAACGCCATCCCTGTTTCAGGTCTGTAAGACTATCCCACTATCGAACGTCAATTTCGTTGAATAACATTGCTTATGGCTGGGTGACAAGCTGTTGTGATATGTGAATAACATTTTGAAAATGACATCTAATCAACATAATCTATACTCTTTTTAAATCTAAGTATTTTGTGCCGTATCCTTGTAATTCTCTAGCTGTAAAGGCGATCTCTCCGGGTTTTCTGCAACCATGCTGCGCGCGCATCCCGAATGTTTACAAACAGATAATTGGTCTATACCACTTGGCACAAGCTGATTGGTTCACGTCGTGTACGCAGCCAATGAGTTTGAACCTTCACCTTTAAATGGCTGGTCGGCATTCACTTGAGCCTCTCGCAGCAGCGCGCTTTGAGTTCCTCTGAAACTCAACTAGATGAGTAAACTCATATTTTAGGATTTTATTGCGTTAGTCAGCTTACATTTCTAAAACTATAAAACATACAGTCGTAAAACTATGCGCAGGTTGTTTGCGAGAGAAGTAACGGTTAATTACTAAGCATGTCCTGTTCATATAACAGCAGCAGCGGCGGCTTATAGTTCATGTTTGTGAAAATACATCGCCTAGTGAAACAGTAACGTGAAGGTGATTACCCTATTTGCCCGAAACATTTTATGTTTTAATATTATCTTGGGCATTCTCATCTAAGTGCGAAGGGGTTGATTTCAGAAGATGCACGCCACAGTGGAATCGGCTGCAGTGGCATTCACAGTCTTTTTATAGTTTAAGTCAAGGCGAACCAGTATTATGGTATTCCTTAAACGTCTTATTGTCATCAGGCTACTTCTTAAACCAGAACAACTTAAATGAGCAAAAGAAATAATATACTCGCTTTTATTATACGTGTACTCGTGGTGCATTGCAATCCAATTCAGACGGGAGCGCTCACTCTTAAAGGGGCCACATCTCTATTTCACTCGTTACATTTGGTTCAGTCACAGTGCATTGTTTATTGTGAAAGTCATGTTTAGTGGTAGTTTAAAGATAATGAATCAGTAATTCGTTTAAAATATAAGGATACTATTACCAATAATAAATTGGTTAGTAGCCCTTTAACAATGCAGCATAATAGTAGGGCACTTTTAAACTTGGAATTTTCTTATTTGCTTATTCAGCTGGGCTCACAGCAATTCTAGTACTTTCATAGAGTGTAGCAGCAGCATCCATAGAAATTCAGATTGCGTTATTAGCAAATTATTAATAGCTGCATGCATAGCAATTAAATGATTTATTAGTAGCAGCGGCAGGTAAACCATAGTTGAAGTTCAACGGCTAAACATGGATGATGCGTGAACTCTTCAAGTGAGTAGGAATTATTAGCATTTTGTTTATTTATAAAGGGGCTATAGCAATCATAAGTACTTGTACAGCTGTAGCAGCAGTGTGCATAGCTATTCAGATGCAATGTTAGAAATAGCAGCTTAGCAAGCCAAATTATTATCGATAATAGAGCAGCGGCAGCAAGAATTGTTCATTTAACGTATGGGGTAAGTAACTCTTTAATGTGAAATAGGCACAGGTAATTTTGTGAACTCTTAAGAGAAATAGGCTTTATTTTGATTGTTTGCTGTTTAGTAAAGAGGCTTATAGCAATTCTGAGTACTTTGTGCAGCTGTAGCAGCAGTATGGTTAGCCATTTTTATAACAGCAGTATGCATAGCAGATTTAGATGCAGTGTTAGAAATAATATTAGCAGCAGCAGGCTTGGCAAACTAATTATTATGCTAATATAGCAGCAGTAGTTAAAAGTACTTGGTCTGATTAAATTTCAACTATTTTGCATGGATGGTCAGTGAACTCTCTAAGCAAAATTAGGCATTTTATTACTTGCTTATCCAATAGGGTTTACAGCAGATTCTGCAGACTCAGACTTCATTGTGTTAGCTATTTAATAACGGGCCTTAAAGCTATTCTTAGTACTTGTGCATAGCCATTTAGATCACAGTGTTGGCTAATTTTAATAGCGGCAGCATGCAGAGCAGTTTCAGATGCAATGATAAATAACCTTAGCAGCGGCATGCTTAGCATTATTGTTTCTAATATACCAGTGACAGCATATAATACTTTGAATTGCAAAAATTCCAGTGAACCGCATGGGGTAAGTAATGTGAAATGGGTATTTTATTACTTTTTCTATTTAACAGGGCTACAGTACTTTCGCAAACTCTTCAAAGTGAAATAGGCATTATTGATTGCATTTGCTTGTTTAATAAAGAGGCTTATAGCAATTCTAAGTACTTTCGTGCAGTTGTGTTAGCAGTATGTTTAGCTATTTATAGTGTTCTTTGTCTGTTTGATTACATCATTAATTGATCTTTACCATAAATCTCTGCCATATGTACATCAACTTGACATAGTCACCACTAGTAAGCTACGACTAAATATATTGTAAAACTTTAAATTGCTGTAAAGTTGTTTTGCAACGATATGTATAGTGAAAAGCACTTTACAAATAAATTTGAATTGAATTGAATTAAATATTTAGATCACATTTAGTGAATTTTAAAAGTAGCAGCATGTATAGCAAATTCAGATATGATGAAACTAATACTAGCAGCGTCTGCATAGCAAACCAATTATTATGTTTCCAATTTAGCAGCGGCAGTAGGAAGTACCTTAGTTGGTTTAAATTTGATAAGATAACACATGGATAGTAAGCAGGTGAATAGGCATTTTATTACTTTTGCTTATTTAACAAGGCTTACAGCAGATTTGTGAACTCTTCAAAGCGAAATAAGTATTATTTCATTGCATTGTTCATTTAATAAGGGGCTATAGCAATTCTAAGTACTTTGTGCAGCTGTAGCAGTATGCATAGCTATCCAGATTGCAATGTCTGCGAATGTTATAGCGTGCCATGTATAGCAAATTCATATGCAAGGTTACAAATAATAATTTCAGCAGCATGCATAGCAAATCAAATTGTTATTGCTAATATACTGTAGCAATGGCAGCAGAAAGCGCTTTAGTGCTAACCAATAGATGGTAAATTAACTCTTAAAGTGTAGTAGGCATCTTATTACTTTGATTATTCAACAGGGTTTACAGCAGATTTCATGCAGCAGTAGATTATGCTTCGCAGATTCTGATTAAAATATTGTAACTGCAGCAGCTTGCACAGTAATTATACAACAACATTGTGAATAGCATTAACAGCTCACGTTGGCGTCAACACTGTATTAGTGTAAAATAGAACTTGCATAGCTACTTGTATGCCTAATTAACAGAGTTTACAGCAGTTTTCTTTTCTTGGTGCAGTAGCCGCAGCCTGCATAGGCACTTAGTCATCGAGAATAATACATTTCTCAGCAGCAGCATTTATAGCATTTCAGGTCACGAATTTTGTTCACAATTAATATAAATAGCAACAGTATGTATAGTGAAACAATAAAAAAAAAAAAAAAATATTTGCTCAGGCCATCCAAGCCTGAGCCAGGTGGTTGCTGGGGGTTACTTCATCTATCAGCCTACAGCGTGATTCCTGTTTGTTAATGTCACACACAGTGCGCGTTTCAACCTAGGTAAGTTTGAGCTATTGGCTCAGACACACATAGTTATTTAGGTCATTAATTAAGTAAACCTAAGGGTACAGCACCCAGGTTCACATTGCTAAGCCACTAGTTAACTTATCTGGGCTCCAGTAGTCCAGAAACACATTAACTCAGGTCACTAGTTTAAGTTATCTAGTCAAACGATTAGGTACACACAGCAATAGTCCACTAGCATTAAGCCATTCGGCAAAGCTGGCCCAGGCTCACATAGATAGCAAACACGTGGTCTCATGGCTCTTTGGAGCAGCAGCAGTACATATGTCTTGGCAAATGATCTGCTTATTCTGGGGGGTTTTGTCTCTCTATTTTGCCTTGTAATGATGATTACAAGCATTTTATTGTATAGCAGCAGTATGCTTTCATGCTTACAGCAACATGCATATCTTAGCTGTTTCGTATCTCCTTCCAGCTTTGTTGGGGGGTTATTTTGTATGCTGTTGTGCAGCAGCAGTATGTCTTAAATACTCACAGCACCGTATTGCCATATGCTTTGGCAGTAGCAAGTTCCTGTACTTGCTTGCAGCAGCAGCAATAATCTACAACTACAGCAATAACCAACAGCAGCAGCAATTCAGCAGCAGCGTAGCAGATTTATCCTGCCAAGACCAAATACATTAACATTGTCATTTACATTACCATAATAAAATCTTCCCATGAGTTGTCATGGAAGAAATGCCTAGTTCTTCCATGAAACTCTAGATGGCGCAGGCTAACGGTGTTAACGTAAGTGATGATACGATAGATAGATCTGCTACGGGTTATTTTGTATGCTATTGTGCAGCAGCAGTATGTCTTAAATACTCACAGCACCGTATTGCCCTATGCTTTAGCAGTAGCAAGTTCCTGTACTTGCTTGCAGCAGCAGCAGCAATAATAATCTACAACTACAGCAATAACCAACAGCAGCAGCAATTCAGCAGCAGTGTAGCAGATCTATTCTGCCAAGACCAAATACCTTAACATTGTCTTATACGTTACCATAATAAAATCTTCCAGAGAGTTGTCATGGAATAACTGTTCAGAAGGTAGATTGCCTGGGGGAAGAAACTGGTCTTGTGCCAGGCTGTCCTGGTGTTTGGTGCTCCGTAGCGCTGGCCAAATGGCGAAAGTTTAGAAAGGAGATGGCTTGGATGTGTGGGATCCAGACTGATTTTTTTTTTTTAGCCCAATAGCGCCAATAATCCTTTCAGCAGTCCGAATCATTTTCTGTAATCTTGTGATATCTGATTTTGTAACTGAGCCAAACCAGACACTTATTGAAGTGCACAGAACAGGCTGAATGGCAGCTGAGTAGAACTCTTAGCAGCTCCTGTGGCAGGCTGAACTTCCTCAACTGGTGAAGGAAGTACAGGCTTTGGTGGTGCCCAGGAATCTGAATGACTCTACTGCAGCTACAGCGCTGTCCATGATGGTGAGTGGGGTGCCTTCGTGCGCAAACACTCCCTGAGAAGTCATTGCCAGATAAGGAAACGAGGCAACAAGTCAGCTGCCTGGGTTTTCGGATACAGCCATAATGTCCTTGAATGGCTGGTGGCATGTGGACGCTTTAGAATTCTGGTGATTGTGGTGGAGTGGGTGCAGCTGGGGGTAGAGGTCTTCACGGGTCCAAAAATTTGTACCCGAAGTGACCCGTAAGTGTGCTGCACGGAACCAACCGCACACGGGCCCATATTTTATTTGAAAGTGGGACCCGAGACATGCCTTAAATGTACTACCCGGACTTGGACCCTAACCCGGCTGGGAAGACACAGACCTGACTGCACCCGATCGGCACATATTGCAGCTTTTTGGCTTACCTACTGTTATAGCCTTCTCCCTGACTGCGATGCATACAATCCTCCCTGCCAATACATTTCCATCCATGGTTAGGCTGTTCCTCTCTCTTGCCGACTAAAAGAGCCTTTTTAATCCATTCATTATTCCAGCTTCAAAAGTCTACTTGCTGTCACAAGGTTTCCATCCAAGGATTTTTTGCAGAAAAATATTTAGCGCTTCAAAATTTTTACAGATGTAGTTGATGGAAATGCCACTTGTTAATGCATTAATGCATCTCATGTGTCGATACAATTTTTTTCCATTTAACTTCAGTGCATAAATTCTATATTGATAGTTCAATGTCGCAAACATTTTTTTTTGGAAACATTTTTGTTGAGAAAAGGGGCTTTAACACAAATAAATGTGGTGTCACATCATGACAGAATTAGCATTCTGTAGGCAGCGTCCATGTTTGTGGTGTTGCTCACTGTAACGCCACGCCAGCAGAGGGAGCCCTCACCCATGGACTGACTATTACCGCTCCCTCTGTTGCTTCTTTGGTGACTTCCTGTTTGGCAGCCATATAAAGAGGGCCATGCCAAACAGGAGGTTGCGAAGTATTGTTTTGCCTGTGCGGACTCTACCAAGCGTTTTCCTCAATTCATTGCATTAATTCCATGGTCATTGTTTTGTTTCATAGTTATAGTTTCTCCTTGTTTCATTACCATAGTTTTGTCTTGTTGCATTGCCTTGTTCATTTGATACTTTGAACTGCTCACTGGTATTTTGACCTTCTGCCTGTTTTCTGGATTACGCTTTTGTTTTGCCCTGGATATCACTGTTTGTTTGGAGATCGACCCTGCCTGTCTGACTACGTTGTGTGCAATAAAGCTCGCACTTGGATCTATCACGCTTCTGACGAGTCCCGTTACAGAATACTTTGCCTACCACAGATCCAGCAGCTTACTGAACACAGATCAACCATGGACCCAGCATCATGCCTCATTCAACTCCGTCAAGGTAACCGGCCTATTGAGTAATATGTTATGGACTTTTGCATACTATGTCACTTGGTGGACTTCAAGGAAAGTTTCTTCAAGGACCTTTTTTACTTTGGTTTGTGTAAGGACATTTCAGGCCACAAGATGGCCGCCACTCCAGAGCCAGTTCACAAGATGGCTGATCCTCTGATGTCAAGTCAAGTCAGAGCTGCACTTTCAGTGCCAAGTCAAGTTACAGCTGTGTTTCCTGAGCCAAGTCAAGTTACAGCTGTGTTTCCTGAGCCAAGTCAAGTTACAGCTGTTCATGAATCAAGTCAAGTCACAGCTGTAGTTCCTGAGTCAAGCCAAGTTACAGCAGATCTTCATGAGCCAAGTCAAGTTACTGCTGTTGTTCCCGAGTCGAGTCAAGTCAAGTCACGGCAGACCTCCCTGAGTCAAGTCACGACACAGCTGCGCTCCTAACAGAGCCTCTTTACGACATGGCTGTCAGCATAGATCCTCGCTAAGCCACGGCCGTCATGCCAGAACCTCGCCAGGTCCCGTCTGACTTTCCACAGCCACGTCACTTCGCAGCTGTTCAACCAGAGCCTCATCACGTCTCAGCTAATTTTATCTAGAGCCTCGTCACGTTTCAGCTGACATCCCAGAGCCTTGTCATGCTTTAGCCGTCTTTCTGAAGCCTCGCCAGGGCTCATCTCATCTCCCAAGCCACGCAGAGCCCACGCTCCCAAGCCACATGCCCACAGCCTCCACACCGTCAAGTCCGGCAGGCATCCCACTATCTACTGTGCTGCCTGTAATGGCTGTTGCCATTTTGAGCATGTGGGCTACACACTGCACTCCAGAATCCTCGTCTATCCATGAATCTGCTTCCGAGGACTTGTCTGACCACAAGTCTCCTCCTGAGGCCTCTCCTGTTCACGAATTTGCGCAAATGCCTTCAGAGGTGTCAGTGTACACTGTAGAACCTCCCAAGGAGGCGGCATCCTCCAATGAACTCTCTGCCACTCATGTCACAGCCAAGGAGGCCAAGGAAATCATCCATGAACTCTCTGCTCTGCTGTGGATGTCATTTGTTCCACTGTGGGTATCTTTGCTCCTGTCTGCTCTGCCAGCCTCGCCATGGCTCCCTGTTCTGCCTGCCCCACCATGGTTCCCTGCTCTGTCTGCCCCGCCATGGTTCCCTGCTCTGTCTGCCCCGCCATGGCTTCCTGCTCTGCCTGCTCCGCCATGGCTCCCAGCTCCTCAGAATCCAACATGGTGGACTTCTGCTCCAGTGTTCCACTGTCTGCCACAGCTCCACGGCCCAGGTCCTCCAGTGCTTCACTGTCTGTCACTGCTCCATGATCCAGGCCCACTTCCTCTGCATGGACCTGGCCCTCCTTCCCACCCTTCTGGACTGTTGTTTCTTGAGTGCCAGGAGTCGCTCCTAGAGGGGGGGATTCTGTAACGCCACGCCAGCAGAGGGAGCCCTCACCCATGGACTGACTGTTACCGCTCCCTCTGCTGCTGCTTTGGTGACTTCCTGTTTGGTAGCCATATAAAGAGGACCATGCCAAACAGGAGGTTGCGAAGTATTGCTTTGCCTGTGCGGACTCTACGAAGCGTTTTCCTCGATTCATTGCATTAATTCCATGGTCATTGTTTTGTTTCATAGTTATAGTTTCTCCTTGTTTCATTACCATAGTTTTGTCTTGTTTCATTGCCTTGTTCATTTGATACTTTGGACTGCTCACTGGTATTTTGACGTTCTGCCTGTTTTCTGGATTACACTTTTGTTTTGCCCTGGATATCACTGTTTGTTAGGAGATCAACCCTGCCTGTCTGACTACGTTGTGTTCAATAAAGCTCGTACTTGGATCTATCACGCTTCTGACGAGTCCCGTTACACTCACGTTAAAGCAACCTTTCTCTGTAGTTCAAAAGCGCATTAAATCATATACATATTATTAAACTGTATCTAAAAAAGATACAAGGGAAAGTAAAACATCATGCTTTTTCATGTTGTTGTTGTTGTTGTTGTTGGGGTTTTTTTTACTTTCGTTTTGTTAATTAATTATTTATTTCACATACAAGCCTATTTATTTTATATATAGCTTTATTATGTTTTTCTTTGTTCGCAGAAGCACTGCAAGTGTTTGAGGTGATCATGTGAATCCTCACTTTCTGTTGTTTATGCTGCATTTTGGGTGTATAAAAATGAAAACCAATTCAGGTATTTTTAATGGGTCACAGCCACTTAATTTATTTGTAATTTAACATAATCTTGTCAGTTAACGATTAATAATGGCTTAATGGCCGTCGGTTGTCAGTGAGGAGAAATAAAATAACTGAAATGAACATTTCTATTTCCAGTGCAGTCTAATAAAAGTTAATCAGAAAAAATTATAATAACACAGCTGCACCTGTTTATGAATGTTGCTTGATGCTCAAGAATCTAAATAGTCAATGGGCCTAATTAGACCGGACCCAACCCAGCTGACCATATATAATAATATAAACTTGAACCCGTACGGGTCTCGGGTCCTTCGTGAGGACCTCTAGCTGGGGGATCCGCCGTACTTGTGACAGGACCCGCTTCTGTACTTCTGTATTTGTTTGTGTTGTGAGTATTTGCGGTGTGTTTCTGTATTTGGTTACATTGCGAGTATTTGCAGCATGTGTGTTGTCAGGTCGATATATTATTTTGAAGTTGAAATGCACAAAGAACAACACACATCGAGCAAGGCAGGTATTCAGTCATTGAGCCTCTCATAAGTATTCTAGGTTACAGTGATCAGTGATAACTTCAAAAGCATGTTTGGCTCATTTCAGCCAGTGCTGCCATTCTTCCAGGGCTAGTCTGATAGCTAACAATTCCCAATTGCTGATATAATTAATCCAACACAAAGATTTGCGCTTATGTCAGAGGAGAGAAGTTAGTGGAGAAGCAATCTGACTGAAATTTTAGAAGAATTTATGATAAAATTTGCAAAGCTGTGTGGATGGAGTGGGCCAGTTGCTTACAGCAGTTACCTCCCACTTTGGCATTAATGTTGGATGAATGTGATTACTAGGTTTTTTGAAGTTTTAGCTAGAGGTGATTCTCCCAAAGTTTTTAAAAGACCTGTGTAATGTGAAGTGAACAGTTGTTAAAACAAAGTTCCAAACCTGTGCCTGTCGATGATTACGTTACCACTATTCGTGAGAAGCTGCATAAGGATGAAAGTCTAATAAAACTTGAGTCTGCGACTTGGACTTGGACTCGCACTTAAGTGACAAAAAAAAAAAGACTTTTGACTTGACTTGAACTCATGAACAGCTGACTCGTGAGACTCTTAAAAAGTCATTTTGCTATGATATTCCATTCACATTCTTCCTTTTCTACCCCACATGATACACCATATACCATATTTTTCTATTCATTCATAATCCATTAATCCATAAGCCAGCGTTATTATATACACACGAGACGCATCTGAGGGATGTGTGTTAATCACCCGTAGAAGAAGTATTGTTATATAAATATGTCAAATATAGCCAGGTCTTACCAGGTGTATGCATAACTTGAATGATTCCAGTATTTGCCAATCAAAAACACACGTGAGGAAGATGCAAAAACGGGTGATGTCAAATGTAAGCAGATGCATATGAAAAATCATGGATCATCAACAATAAACAGCACATAAATCAAAATTTTTTTTTTTTAATTTATTTGTATAGCGCTTTTCACGATACATATCGTTGCAAAGCAACTTTACAAATACAAATTGACATTTTTACAATATATGTAGTAGTAGCTTGATGTACATGTGGCAGAGATGTGTGGTAAAGATCAATTAATGACGTAATCAAACAGACAAAGAACACCATAAATTAGTAGCAGAATTCGGTAGTGCTGTATGTTTTCAGGGTTGGCATCATCTGAAGTCCTCTGAGGGGTTGGCATCATCTTTTCTTAAGTGTTCTGGATCAAGACTGGAGCTTGTGAATTCCTGGTTACCACGGGATGTCAATCCCATGGCAGAAACAGAGAACAAATAGGAACATAATTAGCGTAGCTGCTGTTCAAACTAAGAAAAGGAAGATTTGTTAAACCAGAGCTAAAAGATTAATAATGAACATTTGATCAGATATAACTGCAGGAAAAGTTTATAAGATGCATTATTCAAATGCTTGGCTAAAAAGATGTGTCTTTAATCTAGATTTAAACAGAGAGAGTGTGTCTGAACCCCGAACATTATCAGGAAGGCTGTTCCAGAGTTTGGGAGCCAAATGTGAAAAAGCTCTACCTCCTTTAGTGGACTTTGCTATCCTAGGAACTACCAACAGTCCAGAGTTTTGTGACCTTAGGGAGCGTGATGGATTGTAGCGTGATAGAAGAATAGTTAGGTACGCAGGAGCTAAACCGTTAAGTGCCTTATAGGTAAGAAGTAATATTTTGTAGCTGATGCAGAACCTAATAGGTAGCCAGTGCAGAGACTTTAAAATTGGGGTAATATGATCATATTTCTTTGACCTGGTAAGGACTCTAGCAGCTGCATTTTGGACTATCTGTAGCTTGTTTATTGAAGATGCAGGACAAACACCTAGTAGTGCATTACAATAGTCCAGTCTAGAGGATGTGAATGCATGAACTAGCTTTTCTGCATCAGTTGTTACATGTTTTGTAGCTTGGCAATGTTTCTAAGATGGAAGAATGCTGTTTTTGTAACATGAGAAATATGATTTTCCAAACATAAGTTGTTGTCTAATATAACACCCAGGCTTTTGACTGTAGTGGAAGTAACAGTACATCCGTCTAGTTGTAGATTGTAAGTCGAGAGATTCTGTGTACTGTTTTTTGGTCCAATAAGTAAAATCTCTGTCTTATCTGAATTTAATAGCAGAAAATTATTGGTCATCCAATCTTTTACATTTTTAACACACTCTGTTAACTTCGATAATTCAGATGTTTCATCTCTGCCCAATGCTACAGAGTAAAATGTTGATCCAAGAAGTGGTATGATCCAGATGAAGCATTTGATAAAAATGTGATTTATTTATTTATTTAATGAAACTTGGCTAAATTCAAGTGTTGATTAAAAAAAAAAAAAAAATGCTTGAAGCTAGAATGGTTTTTATTTTTTTAAGTAGAGGCTTTGTTCTATATTGTATTGCATGTACTGTTCAGCATCTTTGGCCAGGCTTCTTTGTAGTTATTCAAATATTTTCATCGCTGCGTAACGGCAGACACAAGCTGCCACACTTACACACACGTTCAACCATCACTGCCTTAACTTCAGGACCCACTGACGAGCTATAATCGGTGCTGTTGAAAGTAAGATTAATGATGAAACACTTGAGATGCGCATCTGTCCTTCTGCTGTCCACATCTGCACAGGTGCGTTGAAACATACGGAGTACGGATTCTGATAAAAGCTGTTCAACCTAAAGGTAAATGTCATTTTACTGAATGACTTCGATCGGACTGCAGTTTTTAGTTACTGAAATACTTAACATTTGGTTTGTTTTTAATGTGGCAGTTGTTATTTGTTACTGTGTTGGTTTGATCAGCTCAGGTGAAGTGCAATTCTGAAAACTAAATAAATAAAAATACAAATTTGACCCAAATTGATATAAAACTAAATGTTCAGTCAATGTAGTTTGCTATTTAAGCATGTCTTGGGCAGGGTTATTAGTGTGTTTGAAATATTATGACAAATATAAAGAATATTATACATACATGCGTACAACACTTATAATAATTGCTGAAATACTTTGCTTGTTCAAGGGCTCAAGAGATGAGTAAAAGATGCCGTGCTGTCCTGCCAAAAGAGCCCGATACATCACCTTAAGTGTGAGTGTGGTCATCTGTGTATTTATATTCTCTCGGCCTTCTGTACAAAGACTTCTCTTTGGAGCGTGTGCGTGTGGTCAGTGCGTGACAGACGTTACTCGTGACACCTGGTTCCAAGATCGCTACGACCCCTATGCCCAGCCCTTACTGACTAAGGAGAACTGCATGCTCAGCAATGCCCTCTATTGGTGGTGGCAAGTAAGTGCCTCGTCCGATAGAGCCTCATTGTAAGATTTTTATACTGGATAATTTGTGGCATGAATTATTACTCCCAAATTATTCAACGTTCGATGCCTTGAAAAAGAAAAAAAAATCTAGTTGATTGCACCATTGGTGATATTTAGCAGAGAAGATAACTCTGATAATCATGTATGTTCTTCCATAATATCTGAACAGAAGCTACAGTATAAGAGTGGAGTGAACTACAAAGCAGTAGCGGAGATGTTATTTGGCATCTTTCCAAATGAAGAAGATTACTCTGACGCTGGTCCAGGCCGCTGCAGAACCTGTGCTGTAGTGGGAAATTCGGGGAACCTCAAAGGATCCCACTACGGTGCTCTCATTGATGCCCATGATCTTGTCATTAGGTGAGTAGGAGAGCCGTTAACTGCATGGAGTCTCTGTGAACTACGATAAGTATTCCATACATATTCTCATGTGTCTTTTCCCTACATACAGATTGTCTAATAAATATTTCTTAATGCTAAACCCAGCTTAGATAAAGGTTTGCGTTGTATATGATGTGTCATTAGCATTGTGAAAGGTGATGCATAAGAAGTCAAGTACTAAAGACAAAAGATAAATTAACCACAAAATAAGTGTATTGATAACTTAGATGGGGTGTTGTTGTAACTCAACATGTGTTTATATTTGACTGTGGAGTGAATGTCTCTTGGCAGCTCTCATTTTGCATAGAGTTATTTGCATTAAAAAGTACATTTAAATGAGAGCCAGTGTGTATACCTCTAACATACAATAAGAAGTTTCTAGAACACCTGAAATACCTGAAATGTAACTAGAAACAGAAACAGAACACATTACTGCCAATATGTGAGAGGCGAATCCAGCCACTGCCTGTGATGCAAAGAGTAGATAAGCAGAAGCGCTGTAATGACGGAGAGTGTCAGAGACTGCGCTAAGGTCCAGAGGGACCAGCATGTTGAAGGCACAGTCCTCAAAAGACTGTGACAAGGTCAAAAATCAAATCGGATACAGAAAATGAATTTGTTAGTGTGAAGACAGTCACAATTCAATTCTAGGACCTTAAAAGAATTGAAATCATAACAAATCCTGTCCTCTTTTGTTCTACCCCATATGGATGTTTGCCATACAACAAATACCAAAGTAAATTAGACTTGAATTAGAACTAGCATATATTTTCAATTGTTTCCAGTGGGAGCTCTGTGTTTGTTGTTGTTGTTTTTTTAATGCCAGGAGCATGATGGCGATTTAATTTCATGCTGTCGCTGTTTTTTCTCGCCACTGAGAGTTGAAGAATGTTCAGCTTTCGGCCTTACTCAAAAAAATGAGCGTTACAGGTATACACCATCAAAGAGCACATAAAGCATCTGCCTAAATGATTTTGTCAGGATAAATAAGGGCCCAACCAAAGGTTTTGAGCGGGACGTGGGGTCTAAGACCACTCACCGCATCATCTACCCCGAGAGCGCCGTGGACATGGACAACTCCACTCACCTGGTGCTGATCCCTTTCAAGACTCTGGATCTGCAGTGGCTCATCAGCGTCTTTACGACCAAACACATTGATCGGTGAGACCGGTTTAACAAATAGCTCTTGCGAATTCAGTTGTTTAAAATTTGTCTTATTAGATGACTTTTACTTTAAAGAATGCTTCAACACTTTTAGCATAAAGACATCACTTTATTCCATTTGGCACCCACTATGCTGCTTCAGCATGTAGGTTTATTCTCAATTTCATGTTGACCACTATTCAGCTGTGTTTAAACTTTGTACACAGTAAATAAAGTTTGCCCTAGAAGCACTGTAGTTGTTCAAAACCGGTCATAACAGCTTCATTTCCTTTCTTTTTAGAACGTATGTTCCAGTAAAACCCACTATAAAGGCAAACAGGGACAAGGTGAGTAGACGTCAGTCAGCCAGTGCTTCAGCTTATCGACCAACTAGTTAAACAGCCTATCAGGCATATTTTATGTGAATAATAGGTACATATAATGATGGTCAGTGTCCTGGTGTGACTTCTTTCTGTGGCCACAGGTGATGATCCTCCATCCTGGTTTTCTGAAATACATTCAAGAGCGCTGGCTGCAGAAACATGGCAGATACCCATCCACTGGTTTTATTACACTCATATTTGCCTTGCACATCTGTGACCAGGTAAAACTGATAGTATATTAAATCATAGATTATTAAAAGAGTGCAATACAGAACTCATACACTAGGAAAGGTGTGTAAAAACATGGCCCAGTATACAGTTACTGCACTGCATTATGGGATTGAATTATGGGACATGCACTACGTCAAAATAGCATTTTGTTTGTCCTAGCCCTGCAAAGCCGCATTTGAAAAGCTTGGTTGATGTCCATGTGCAAAACGATTTTTCCTTTAGATTTAAGATGAAACCGAGCTGTTACTGCAATAAAACAGTGCATTAGTAAGGGCTATGATGTTTGAAAAGCTTGTAATTTAGGCTTGTGCACGATTGTGCATGATCGCCATGTTGCGGTCAGATGTGGTCGTAGCTGTGGTCACAGCACACAAGTGAATAATGCCAACTTAAATAGTAAATATGTAAACAAGTTACTGATTCCAGACACAGCTTTTGCGTACTTTTTCTAATATAGCAGGGAACATGCTTTATATTTTAAAGGCTACATAGCAGTACCTTTGGAGAGACTCTGTTTTATGCTGTACAATTGGCTGTTAACACTGTAAAAAAAAAAAAAAATATATATATATATATATTATATATGGCACATACCAGTTATGCTCAGTATGAGAGATAGTATATCAACAACATACTAATATCCAATATCAACATACTAAGGAACAGAATAGCCTTAAACAATACATCTTAGATGTTATGCTATGCAAACGGGTCTGCCTGCACACATCCATCTAGCGATTTAATTTTCCTGAAGGCCTTTTAACGTGAAAGAAAAAAAATCCCTATGAAGTCCTAAATGCCACTGTGTTATGTCACTAACAATGGTCAATAAAGTACGCTATAGATTGAAAAATTAAATATTTTTACTTCATTTAGCATATTAGCTTGCCATACTGCTTGCATTTGATGGTAAGAGAATACAAAAAAAAAATATATATATAATCTTTCAATATATATCCAGAATAAAATCACCTGTTGTGTAAAACAGCTGACTACAGTTGTGCAAATGCACTGTAACAGAGAACTGAAAGCACACATGTTCCAGGTACAATTAATTGCAGGTCCTAGTGCAGAGTCTTCATGACACCGGGTCATGGATTTGATTCCCAGGGAATGTGGGAGATGAAAAATTGTGTAGATTGAAATAAAAGTGTCTACTTTATTGCATAAAGGTACACACTAAAAATAAAATGTGGGGGGGGGAGCTTGTATTATATTATTTTGTGTAATGTTTTAGATCACACATACTTGTTTCTTTAAAGGACCCATGTACAGTTCCTTGATCTTTCCACACAGGTGCTCTACTCTGACACCCCACGTGTCGTGTCCTTTCCTGGTTTCAAGTTAGTTTCTGTTTTGTTTTGTTTTTTGTGTTTGTTAAAATAAATAAAAATAGAATTCAAGGTTTAAAACTGGTTAAAACACTGGTTTAAAAGGTCAAGGCAAGCCTTTTTTTTTTTTTTTTTTAATTCTAAAGCAATTTTAAAACAGCAGCTGCTGACCAAAGTGCTGTACAGTCCAAAGCACCACCTAGCATCCGACCGGAGCTAATAGGGCAGAGTCCGTTTTTACGTGCATATGTGTGAAAATTATTGTGGCAAGTAAAGATGAACCTCTAGCACTCTCGCAAAGGTTTCATGACCACTTTACATACAAATATCTATGAATACTAATGAGGTCACATCAATATTGAAGACACAAGTTATTTGGTCATCACATTATTTATTTATTTTTATTTATTTTCTTTTTCAGGTGAGTGTATTTGGGTTTGGAGCAGATAAAAATGGAAACTGGCATCACTACTTTGAACAAAATAAGCATGATCGTAATGCTGGCAATCACGGAGGAAGCTATGAATATAGTATTGCACTTAAGCTTCATGAGAAAAAAAGAATTCAGTTGTATAAAGGATGGTGATCATTGCAGTTAATTTCTCATTTACTAAGTATTTCTAACATTATGTATGCTCAAGACATTTATTACTGATGTCATCCTGAATAAAACAAAGACGATGTACATTACGCTCAGTACTCCACACCTAAAACAATAAATGTTTCTCAAATTCATTTAGAGTCGTGTTCTTACGTGAGACTGCTGTCACTGGCAGATTTTGAAAATGTATCTACAAGGAAGAGATATGTAGTTTCTTCATATTTCTTTCGGGATTAATTAATTAATTAAGAAAGAGCAGCCGTTATCTGAAGGATTGGATGCTGGAGTCATGTCAAAGGAAACAGAAAGAACCAGCTCATCCACCAGCTCATCCAGCACTATACCAGCATAAATCAGCCTGGACCAGCACTATACCAGCACTAACTGTCATAAACCAGCCTGGACCAGCTTGGAATCCATGCTGGTTTATGATGGATTATTTCAGCCGGGTATTCAAGTGTGTGGGTGGAGTGTGGAAGCTGAACGGTAGCGCGCTCACCGCATGACAGATCGAGACGCCGGTGCGGTCCCTCGCTCTTAAAATACTCAATTTTGCACATACAGATAAAAGTAATACATCTTTCGAATCTCTAAAGACTCTACGTTTATTTGTGTGCCCTCACAATAATGTTGTGCTTTTGTAAAATAATGAATGCAAACAGGATGTGAACTCTCTGTGAACTTGAGCGCGAAACTCTGTGTATACTTGTCGTACAGACATAAACAAATATATAGAAAGTCAAACGTCTACTTTCAAATGAACCAATTCGAAGAGAAAACAAATGTTCTCAGATTATGCAATCCGTATGAAACGCACACAGGCGCATCACTACTGCGGAGATGACGAGTCAGTGTCGTCGCTTTCATCTCTTAAGCCGAAAACAAAGAAAGCACTAGTTTATCAATAATGTTTGGTCTCTTTTTGTTTAGAATATTGCCAAAGGTATTATGGTTGTGCTTTGGAAAGTGAATAATGCATCAGTAAAACTGTTCTAAATGTATTTGGAGTATGCAAATAAATTCCACAGAGGAATAGAAGAGCGGGCCACGCCGTGTCCCCCCACTCTGATGGAAACAGCTAATCACAGCACAGAAATTGAGAAGCACCAAATTGCATTCTCCTCCTCATCGGAAAGGGATAAAGGGACCATTTCAACAGACACTCCTTGTTCTGAGTTTCAGTCCTGTAAGGGGACAGACACTAACAGTCTCCGGCCTGCAAGGGAGAGACAATATCAGATACATACAACGTTCTGAGTCTCAGGCTTGTGAGGGACAGACGTCAACAGACCGCGCCCTGAGTCTCCAGCTTTTCAGGCAGCAACAGATACAACCATGTTCTGAGGTACCGGTCTGTAAGGAAAACCTGCATTCAGAATCTTTGTCCAACAAGACAACAACAGTTGCAGCACATGCCGTGTCTCCATCCTAGAGAGACGGAAAGTGGCATGACCAAGTTCCGAGTCTCTTGCCCAGAGAGGCATTTGCAACATGGTTAAGCTCTGCCAAAAAAAAAACTTCTCTTCAAGGTACTTTCTTCAACGTGTTCCAGATTAAGGACCCTCTGCACTTACTCCAGGGACACGTCTACGTTCCAGGACTTAGGACCCTTTGGTGCTTCAAGAGATCAGCATCCTACAGCGCTTCATGTTCAAGGCTGTTTAAACAGATTCCTGCTCCTTTACCCACTGCATTGGAAGAAGTCGTCGCCAAGGGATTGTTTATGCATCTTATGCACTTTATTCATTTTTCATTTGTGGCATTCATTTAGTAGTTATGGATGACTCTTGTCTGTCTTTTGTTCAAAAATCAAATTTTATTTTATTACACTTGTGTCTTTCTTGTGTTAATTATACATTAAGAGTGTCAGGACACAGGTTTGATCTCCCTCTAGTCTGTCTTTGTTTTTGTTTAGGGTTTTTCCACATGCATTGGTACACAGCTGATGGTGTTTTTTGCCAGTGCGTTCTGTTTCTTTGCTGCGGTCAAGTTTATATTTCTTTTTGTTTCAGTTATGAAATTGAATTGGTTTCATTTTACTTAATGGATTCTCTGTTTTTCTAGTTTTGTTGCAGTAATGTGTTTTTCATCAGAATTTGCTGATCCTGAACAATTTCAATTTGCAGACATAATGACCTGACCCTCTCACCTGCCTGACTCTGTTTCTCGTTTTTTGTGGACTGGATTTGGTAACTGGTGGATTGACTCTGACGTTACCTGTTTGACCATTCTCCTCCTGGTCCAAAACTGGTCTGAAGCCATTTGGCTCGTACTGTGATTATTATTGTGCTTCAATAAATTAAAGTTAAGCATTTTTCTGCTTTTGGGTCCTTTCTTCCAAAGATTGTTACAAAGAGGTTCTACAAGTTTGACATCCCACCAGTCTCTCTTATCTGATGCACACCTTAAGTGACACATAATCAAAAAATCACCCATCGCTACACCAGTGCGCCTCTCTAGGTTGGCAAAAGCAAAATCACTAGAGCAGTATCTGCAACCCAAAAAGGTTGCACAAGTGACCCAACTCCTCCAGGATGGTGCATCCATAAATGCCATTGCAAGGAAGTTCAAGTGCATGGTGGAGATACCGAGAGACAGGCCGTTATACAAGGACAACTGGACAGGGCTGTAGAAGGGTTCCAACACAGCAGCAGAACTGATATCTGCTCCTTTGTACACAGAAAAACAGGACGAACACCTCTAGAGCCCTACAAAATGACCACCAACAGGCTACTGGTGTGCCTGTTTTCTGACCAAACTGTCAGAAACAGACTCCAAGAGGGTGGCATGAGGGTCTGACATCCTGTAGCGGGACCTGTGCTCACAGCCCTGCACCATGCAGCTCTATTGGCATCGCCCAGAGAATACCAGAATTAGCAGGTCCGCCACTGGCACCCTGTTCTGTTCACGAATGACAGCAGGTTCATACTGACCACGTGACAGACGTGAAGGAGTGTGGAGATGTCATGAGGAATGTTACGCTGTCTGCAACTTTATCCAGCATAACTGTTTTGGCAGTGGGTCATCGATGGTCTGGCAAAGGCACTGATGCCATTTACTGGCCCTCATGTTCCCCAGACCTGAATCCAGTTGAGGACCTCTGGGACATTATGTATCAGAGCATCCAAACCCACCAAGTAGCACCCCAGACTATTCAGGAGCTCAGTGATGCCCTGATCCAGGTCTGGCAGGAGATCCCACAGAACACCATCTGCCATCTCATCAGGATCATGACTAGATGTTGTTGTGAGTGCATACAGAAACACAGAGGCCATACAAGTTACTGACTTACATGAGCAGTTGCTGTGATGAAATTCAGGCAAGTTGGATCAGTTTGTGTTGTCAAATTACAGTGTTCATTACTAAAGATTTTCAATTTGAATGTTTTGTTCATTGAGATCCGAAGTGCGATTTAAGTGTTCCCTTAGTTTTTTGAGCAGTGTATTTTAGGGCTCTCCGGGTATGACTGTCTCCTGTTGTTTCAATGGACTAACAAGAACAAGCTGAACAAAGTTATTTAGTAATCAGTAATTACGAGAATTCTTTCTCAAATTGATCATGATGTTTCTTTGTGTTTGTATGTGATTTTACTGTATTGCTATAATGATATATGTGACGCTGGACCACAAAACCTGCCGTAAGTTGCACAGGTATATTTGTAGCAATAGCCAACAATACATTGTATGGGTCAAAATTATAGATTTTTCTTTTATGCCAAAAATTATTAGGATATTAAGTAAAGATCATGTTCCATGAAGATATTTTGTACATTTCCTACCGGAAATATAGTAAAACTTAATTTTTTGATTAGTAATATTAGTAATTGCTAAGAACTTCATTTGGACAACTTTCTCGCCTTTGTTTAAAGCTTATTCAGCTTTCAGATGATGCATTAATCTCAATTTAAATAAATAAATAAATAAATAAAAAATAATCCCTATGACTGATTTTGTGGTCCAAGGTCACATATTGTTAAAAAAAAAAAAAAAAAAGTTTTTTTTACAATTTAAACATACAGTTGTCACAGTAACGTAGTGAGCAGACCAGAGACTGTAGTAGAGTGCAAACAAACAGGGTTTTATTGAACAGTTGGAGCAAATGCAGAGAATGGTCAAATGGAGCAATGAGCAAGCTTATCTGAATGTCCGTGTCAATGGAAGTGGATGAAGAGAGTTCACTGGGTGAATAGTTCTGGTTATCCTGGTGAGCAGCCGGTCTATGGATCCAAAGGAGCGAGGAGAGGTCTGGAGCTATCAAGCGGGTGTGAACAGTAGACCAGACAATGAAGCAATGGTGGCGTGACGCTATTAAAGGGTGGAGTTAATTGGAACCAGGTGATAACGATTACAACTCAGGTGAGTGAGAGCTTGCTTCAGGTGACACGGCTGGAGTAGGTGACTGTAGTGAATGCCTGACATTCATTGTTCATTGTTTATATGCATAATGAATTCACTCTAGGCTGCAAGATACATTAACAGTTTTGCAATCATAGTTCTCATTCAAGGGAACATCGAACTGCGTCCTTTAGCAGACGCTACGGGGAAGGTCTCCAGCGTGACCCGTGTCTGAAGCATACGTTCAAAACTACACCATGTTGGCCGGCGACAGCCTATGATGTCACTGCCGGCATGACCACAGTATAAAAGTGCACCGGGGGAATACGTCATCACTCACTGTTTTGTGTAGCGTGCATTCTGGTGGTAAGAACTATTTTTTTCCCTTGTTTCATCATGGTGAGCACTAGTAAGACATTTAAGAAGTGCATGGATCCGTGTTCTCGTTATTTGACATCCGATGACACGATTTTTGCATCTTTTGTTTGGGCAAAGGGCACGCACACGATGTCCTCGAGGGGGGTAATTTGCATGCACTGCGAGCGTTTTTGATGAAAAAGCTCCGTTCTCGTCTGTCTCTCCATTTGAGGAAGGCGGGGCAGCCGTCTGCTCCCCGGGGTTCAGGTCCCACCGCCGCCAAGGCACGGAGAAGAAGGGGCTTTCCCTCTCACGCTCGTCTGGCCCTCTCAATCTGAAGGCATGCATGCCCGTCAGCATGGCAGCGTGGGTATACCGTTCCCCATAGCGACCGCTAGAGGACGCAGTTCGATCTTCAAACAGTGCAAATAGCTGCTGCCTATAATCAAAGCTAAAGGCAGTTCAACAAAATATTAAAGTTTGAAGCTTTTGGAAAGGCAATGTCTACTCCAGTACATCTGATAGTATGGGCATTTACGGCATCACTTAGTGTTAAAAAATAATTAAATCTTAGAACCTTACATGTTTGCAGTCTAAAAATATTACCATGATTGCCCACAATAAAATAAAGAAAGAAAGAAATTCTGACAATGTTGCCTACATTTGTGCGACACAGTCAAGCTTTCATTAAAGAGAATGTATATACATACCCACTCACACACGTGTGTATATTTCAGTTTTTTCCAAATTATAATACAACTGTAAGTCATCTCTGTCTGTGTGCATAATCTTAAGCTAAGTTGTTGTTCCAAAGAGAAACAAAGAAGTTCTGAAAGAAGCAAATTCTGGGAGTTTGGAAACAGCAACAAAGACCACAAGCTTAGTGCCCCCCATCTTCTGAAACAACTTTAGAACTTTCTCTTCAGTGATCTTCTGGTTGTGAGTTCCAAACTGACAGAATCTTCTCCAACAACTCCAGAATCGTCTGGTCAGCGATTCTTCTCCTGCGTGTTCCAGGTGTCCGGATCTACTGTACACACTGCAGCATCTTCATCTTCAGGGCTCCTCTGTTTGTGTGATCATCATTCACCAGTGCTTCATGTTCAAGACTGTGAAACGGATCTGACTCCTCTCTTCCCACCGCAACGTGGCCCAGGTCAAAAGTAGAAGACGTCACTGCCCAGACGCAGAGCGTAAATATATCACTTCTTGCAAACCTCTCTTCAGAGATTGTTGGCACTGTCAGTTTATGATTATCTAATTATATTTAACTGATGTCAGTTAAAAACAAATGGTCTCGCAATTTATTTGTTGAACCCAGAATAAGGTTTACCCTATTACTCCAAGGCAACTTCAGTTTATCTGCCCATAAGATAACCTCCATAGTAATATTTGCGTTTATCAATCTTTTGCGTTTTATCTGTTCATTGTACCCATTTCGTCATTACTCTCGTCTATCCTTTTGTTAATAAAACCCCTTTTTTTACACTTGTGTCTTTGCTTGTGTTGATAATACAGTAAGAGGCTTTACAAGTTAATGATCTCCCTCAAATCTTATTTATTCAGCAGTCTTCTGTGATTGTTCATTAATTCCTGGCCGGTGCCCCGTAAAATAGTATGTCTAAGACTAAACGTTAAAATTAATATTAATATTTAAGCTCAAAACCAGTACACTGGTGGTGCTACTTAGATCTAAAACCACTATATTTCGTGGTGCCCCATGTGAGTGTTATATTACAATCACTACAGTACCCATGGTTTGGAGCTGTCGAAAGTGTTCGAACAGGTTTTGTCTTGGCAGGGACTGTAAGATTAACATTCAGTATCCCACATACATGTGCTAATATGCTGTATGGCTTATCCAAACACTTTAAAGATTTTTAATATCTAGAACTGGGGTACATGAGGTGATGGAGGGGGTACGCAAACAAAATGCTGAGCTTTGCCATTCATTTTATTCTACCCCAATTTAAATCAACATTAAAACGGAACATGTATTTCTGACTAATTAAGCAAATTACCGCTTTTAGTATAAAACAGGAGAATTGGGGTGTCGTAAATGGACAAATGATATCAAATGACCTCATCTTTTGCGTCAAAACTGACGGCATCCACACCGGCAGCGTGCGTATGATAGGACGCCCACAAAGTAGATGCTGCTTTAGCAAATCGCGCTGCTGTTCTTTGTATCTTCAAAGTAGATTTGTAGCACTTAATAGCATGAAGAATAAATATTGACACAGACTGTAAATAGAGATCGATTTCAGAAAAATGTCCTGTGCTAGTTATTGTTTTTCATGTTTAAAATATGAGCAAGAGCACAATTTTCTCTGAATATCCAAACGATTGCAAATGTTGATTTTATATAACAGTTCAACAAAAACATTTTAAATGTAGCCTACATTTAAAGCCTACATTATTAGTGTCAATATTTGTTATATTTAACAATAGTTCCAACGAATAACCCATTCATAACTACAGCCGCTTCCTTACTGAATGAATGAACGACAGATGCGACGCCTCGCTCATTAAGACAGTGACTTGCCGCCACCTACTGGCCATTTAAGTGTGAATCTAGAAGTATCATTAAATTTTGCCATCATTTGTTGCTTTGTTTCGTATATTAATAATACACTTAATGGAATGTTAAGAGTATAACATGAAAAATGTCATACAATTAATAAGTCTTAAAAAATAAATAAATCAATTTAAAAAAAATTGACTCTAGCCTATACAGGTAAAAAAATGCACCTGTAAAACCATTTAAGGCTTTAAGGGGGCAAAATATGTGTGTGAGTGTGGTCTAAGTGGGGGTACTCAGAAGAATGTGAAATGCTCCAGGGGGTACGGCACTGTAAAAAGTTTGAGAACCACTGATCTAGAATATTTTAAGATTGAAATAAATAAAATAAATAAATAAAAAAACAACAGAAGGAGACCACAAGGCAAGTCTTAGATAAGTAATATGGAGTTTACTAAACAACAGAAAAACGGGTGTAGAGGAATGGAGAGTCAGCAGGTGAGCATCAAACGTTACTGGAGGTGGTGTCAGCTTAACAAGCTCCTTTTTTCATTTGCAGGTGTCTTAGTTCATGGTTGGTAGTAGACGAAGGAGATCAGGATCGGCAGGTAAGTATCCAGCAGACGGAAAGTCAGTGTTAGTGACGTTAAGACCAGACAAAGGGAAGTGAGGAGTGAATGTGGCTTTGTACTGATCTTGATTGTGTGTCGACAGGAGTGGGAAATTACAACTCAGGTGACCGCGATCGTGCAGGATGAGTGCTGGGATCTGACGAGGCTGATGTTTCTCTGACAACACTGAACATACAGAACATTGGGATTGAGCTATCCTTCCAGTACAATAATTCCAGATATTATTGTTCCCAGCTTTGCATGCTCCAAAAGATCTGTGTTTCTCAAAAGATCATAGAAATGAACGTATGACTGATCTTAGTATTAAGGCCTGTCTGTTTCCCAACAGCATTGTCATCTAAGCAGCACTTGAAAAACTTTGCAAACATAAACTTTGTTCACGTGCAGTGTGATTATAATATAATGTCTCGTCATTACTCTGCTTGCTTATATTTGAAATAATTAAAAAGAAAAGGGAAGAATAAAAAATACAAATCAAAATCTTTATTTGTTTGTTTGTTTGAAAATATTTATTTCAATCTTAAAATATTCAATGTATTAAAAAGTCTATCAAATATTTGGGTAAACTACAAGCTGGTCTGATAGAAATTGTACCTCTAAACCGTACAACATGTTGTCACACCCATATGCACAGTCATACAGAATGTTGTTTTTGCAAGTAGTCAGTCGACAGTCCCAGCCTAGACAAAACCTGTTTGGACACTTTAAACACTTTTCCACGAAAATGACCTGGAACATTTTGTCCCAAGGACTTTTTTTCCCCCAGACCTGTTGCTGTTTGCGTTTCCGTCACGGCCTAAAAACTACCGTGAAGATTAGGAAAATAGTCTGGTAACGCAGGGATGCACGCGACTGCTCCTCCCAGTCCGGGGCCATTTCTGAATACCAAATACATTAATAGCTGCAGAAATGTAGTTCAGGGAGCATACATACATTACAATGAATTCAAATATTATATCAGACAGCCTCTTTCATTTTCATTCTAATAAAGTTACAAATATATATATATGTAAATTTGTGCTCAGCCAAAATGACATGACCTGGAACAAATAATAAATTCATAAGACCAAAAATCACCTGTTAGATTTATTTCTTTTGTGATTTTTTTTTTTTTCAAGCACATACTAGTAAGTACACCAGAGAAATCAATCGTGCGAGGTACAAAATGATTATATGTTAACACTGTGAGCACACTATATGAAATATATGAAATATGAAATGGAATTGGACACGACAGTTCATATTATTTTGTATCTGTCAATGTTGACACATTCATTTACAGGCAAGGACCTCTGATCATGTATAACAGGTTAAGCTTAAATATTTCCTTGCTTCAGTCATGTAAACTCTTACTCAACTGGTACTCAAGAATCAGGAATAAAATGTAAAAAAAAAAATAGTGCCTCCCCCCTTTTTCTTTCCTTGCCACAGTATGTATAAAATGTGAAGTATTACAACTGGAACCAGGTCAAACTGGTCAAACAAGGCTGCTATTCAAATGCTAGTATTAATGATGCAAAAGTGTGATGTGCTGCTCGCATATTTATATTCACAGCAGCCTCACTGCACTGTAGCGACAGCTCTTCGCTGCTCTTTCTGCATCATCTACGACTTCAAAAATCATTAGTGAGGCTCACACTGACGTGCCTTCTCAGTAATCTAAACTCTTCAAAATGGAGGATGATTAACAAACAGAAGAACGGATCATTTGTTTACAGATTCCTCCCACAGGTAACTGATCTCTGGACAGCGTTTGAGTTTTTTCAGCCTCTTTGGCGTTCTGTTTCTCTTCAGATGTGTTTCAGAGTGAACTGTAATAGTAAATGAAAGTAATGCGGATCATAAATCTGGATTACACCCTTGTAGATGAGCCTGCAGTGTAGCCTGAGGCTGTTATTTATTTTGAGCACAAGATGAACAATTGTGGTATTATGTTAACAATAGAATACATCATCACATTTGCCTATGTGATTTTTCCTGTGCCGTTTAAGATAAAAATCTGTGACGGTGAATGCAGAGCGAGTGTGATCTTTAGACAGAACACATCGTTCCAATAAGACTTGTGATTCTTCTTTCTTTCTCTGCTTTCAGAGAGAACACTTCTAAAACATCTCACTCAACAAACATAAAGATGATTAGAAAGAGAACTCTTCGACATTTCATTGTGTTCGTCAGCGTCTCCGGCCCTATCTGTATAGTTCTTTTCCATCAAACGTCTACCAGGAGTTTTCACAAGGATTCGTGTATGTGTAACTGCGCAATGGATTCGGAGGGTCGTTCGTGGTTTTCTCGACGATATAAACCCTCTGCTAACGTGACGCTCAACAGCAAGAACGGCCCGCTGGATTTCCACACCTATTCGTGGTGGAAGGTAAAGACAAGTTTATTCAGTCACAGTGTGTGACAGTGCTGTGTTCTTTATTAATCGGCCACTGACGTACTCTGTGGTGTAGTCTACCCATTGGGCTTTTGTCTAAAACTATTTTAAACAAGCAGGCTAACTCTTTTACAATTACATTTACACATTCAAAGAGTGCATTTACGTGGGTCATTCCATGAAATCGGTGCCTTTTCCACTTGGAAAAATTGAAACATAAAATAAGTTTCATCAATATTGTTCAAATATCCATGAAATGAAGACACCTTAAAATGACAAGAAATTGTATTGTGCCATCTCAGGCTATGTCATTTATTATTTTATGACCTTGTTATTTTCTACCTCATGTTTTGGTGTGTTTTTTTTTTTTTTGGTATCAACCCTGTTACCGACACCAGCGCTACTAGATACTGTAGTTTCATTAGAACTCATATGCCACTGAACGATACAGGCATTAGCTCAGTAATATGCTGAGGGTGACCTTTAAAATGTTTGATTTTACACAATCTTTAAAAATGGGGTTAAACCTAATCGACGTCATCCCTGTTACCCACGTCAAAAGCTGTTACTCTAAAAAGTGGCAGGCTGACGATTTCAAACAAATTTGCTAATTGCTAGCTAATAGTCTTGTTCACAAAAGCACATGTTGTACACTTTGAAAGGATTTTACTTGTTGAAATGTTTAAATTTACATTTTAAAAATGGTAACAGGATTGACATTGCATGATGGCCCCCTTCAGTCAAGCCTCATAAATCATCAAAAATAGAACATTCTAGAGTGGTGATGGAAACATGCTTGTGTTTGAAGTGTTGAGAGATGATGTGTGCTGCTTAAAATGGTGTCACTTGAATGCACATTATTTTACAAGGGATTTTTGATGAGGGTAACAAGGCTGACATGAAATAAGGGGAAACCGATAAAATGATTAATATTTTATAGAGAAAAATGAGTCTATATTTAGAACAATATGCAAATATGATTTTTATATCATTTTGCAAATTAAAAGTACTGCTGATAAAGAAAAATCATAGTGAGGAACAGGCCAAAAACCTTACCCTTACCAGCATAAAGGAAAGGACGTTTGGCGACCCATACTCGGAATTTGTGCTCTGCATTTAACCCATCCAAACACACAGCAGCGAGTAGTGAACAAACACGCACGCCCGGAGCAGTGGGGGTTCGGTGCCTTGTTCAAGGGTCTCCCCTCAGTCGTGGTATTAAGGGTGAAGAGAGTGCTGGTAATTCACTCGCCCCACCTACAATCCCTGCCAGACCTGAGACTCAAACCGCAAGCTTTGGGTTACAAGTCCGACTGTCTATATATTTAAAATAATATTTAATTGATTTTTTATGTAATATTGATGAAAGCATACACAGTATTGTTGTTTTTAAATTGCATTTGTTGTTGTATTAAATCCATGTTTGATTATTTCTTAGGGACGCAAAACGCACCGATTTCGTGCAATGACCCACATATTTTTCAAGTATGTGTGTTGAACCCATGCTAGTGTTTGCGCTACAGGAACACTTATTATTATGCTGGGACAGGTCAATGTTCTTGTGATATCATATGTCACAAAATGATAATGTCTAGTAATAGATCAAATATTGTATGAGTTGTTGTGCTATCACAGGCATGCAAGTTCCATAGCTCGTCACTGCCCCAGTACTGTTTCCCTTTCATTATTCTGTATAATATTAAGGCAAAAAGCCTGTATAAGAATTCAGGTTCACCATTCAGTACTGTTAAAAACGTTCATTTATTAGTCTCCCTATTCAAGTGGAAATTAAAATTAAAAAAAAAAAAAAACACCTTGAATCTAAATGTGTTTTTTGCTTGTTTAGAATTTCACTGGTTTGAGTCCAATTCTCGATAAACTGGGACACTCTGAAGGTATAAACAGAAGGTGTCTGACATCTCAAAGTAAACAGCACTCTGCCTTCTCCACATACAGTACACAGACGGCATGGAATATGGGAGAATAAATCCCATCTTCCAAATAAAAGAGCCAATCGCCAGTTAGTGAAGTCATCATGACAGTCCAGCTGCTGTTAGAAACACTGGTTTGCATGGAAACAGTTTGTGTTTGGATTAGCAAGCACTTGGGATTTTGCTACCTGGTCTTTCATTCATGAAAATTGCTGCCGGGAGGCTTTACAAAAATGAGCTGACTTGCCTTGAAAAAGACTTTGCTTGCTCTATTTGGTACTATGAAAGATGTGTTGTTACATTACTGTATACATATGACATGTCGGCCTCCTTTTATGTGCAGAGATTGTGAAATGTATTACTGCAAAAAAATAATCAATTTTGAATGTAACTCCTAATTTTGTCACATTCTGCAGAGCCTACAAAATGAATCAATTGTAGCCAACTACACACAAGTTGTGGAGGTGATGTTTTCCCTCTTCCCAGATAAAGATCACTACTCCGACAGCAGTCCCAGCCGCTGCAGAACCTGCGCTGTAGTGGGCAACTCGGGCAACCTCGTCGGATCCCATTATGGTGCACTCATAGATTCACAAGACTTTGTTATAAGGTACTTAATGTCAAGTCAAGTCACCTTTATTTATACAGCACTTTTAACAATACAGAATTGTGACAAAGCGGCTGTACAGCATTAAATAGGAAATAGTGCATCAATAATGCAAAAGGGCAACAGTAAACACTCAATTTTCAGTTATTCAGCGATGCCATCATTCAGCTCCGTTCAGTTCAAATAGTTTACGATATCGTTTGAGAAATAAGTGTCCCATCTAAGCAAGCCAGAGGCGACAGTGGCAAGGAACCAAAACCCCATCGGTGACAGAATGGAGAAAAAACCTTGGGAGAAACCAGGCTCAGTCGGGGGGCCAGTTCTCCTCCGGCCAGACGCAGAGGACTCATCTGGTTCCCGTGGTCTCGTGCCGACGGCCGTCTAGGTGACGAGATCTTCACTGGGGATCCGTCTCTGGGGCTCATCTAGTCGACGTGGTCTCCGCTGACATTCAGGGCTGTAGAGGTCGTCTCTAGGTGCTGATCCACCGTCTGGGCTGGGTACGGACTGGATCTGGTGGTTAAGGTGACCTCGAAATAAGAAAGAAACAGACTAATATTAGCGTAGATGCCATTCTACATCGGGTGTTGTGGGAAGTGTTCCCGATTCCGGTTGACCTAATTAGTGCAGCCTAACAATCCTTTAATGGATTTGAATTATAGAAATATGTTGATGTGTTATGTGTAAGCAAGGTTAAAGAGATGGGTCTTTAATCTAGATTTAAACTGACAGAATGTGTCTGTGTCCCGAACAGTGTTGGGTAGATTGTTCCAGAGTTTGGGTGCTAAATAAGAAAACTGTGGCATAAGTTGTAACTTTCTTGATACACCCAGACTTTGTATATCTGTGTTATCTGTGTGTTTTATCTCAGGATGAATGAGGGCCCAACAAAAGGTTTTGAGCAGGACGTGGGGACTAAGACCACTCATCGTGTCATCTACCCCGAGAGCGCTGTGGACATGGGCATGACGACTCATCTCATTCTGTTGCCCTTCAAGATTCTGGATCTGCAGTGGCTCATCAGCATTTTCACCACCAAACACATCGATCTGTGAGATCTGTTTCTCATGCTTGTGAATTCAGCTTTACCATAATGGAACATGAACAGCTTCTGTTGCTGGAGTTTTGTGGATGTATCATTTATCATAGGAGTGGCGGTACAATTTTGAAGAAAAACAGCTCATTTTGCATCAACGTCATGTGTTTCTTACCTCTCTAGTTATAGCAGAGATTTTTATGATAATCTCCATAACTGTTCCCAGTAGAAACAATTAGTCACAACTAGAAACAATGGCCATGTTTGTAATAGAATACCAGCTTAAGGCATTAAGCATAAAACACTAGAGCATTTTTAATAGAACACAAAAGGTGAATTGTGAAGAATATTCTAGCCACTCTTTTATATACAATGAAGGAAAATGAGAACTACTATAAAAGCACCGAAAAGAAAATTGGAGGCTCTCTGCCTCCACCGACAAAGACACACACAAACCCACAAACCCCCGCCCCCTCTGTACTCTCTGTTCTGTCCAAGCACGTTAAACCAGGTTAAGATATCGAATGCATGAATCTCAAATAACTTGCGAATGACGTCAGTGAAGATCATGCCAAAATGAGGAAAGGAAAGGACATGACATGTGGCCAAGTATGGTGACCCATACTCAGAATTTGTGCTCTGTATTAAACCCATCCAAGTCCACACACACAGTAGTGAGTAGTGAACAAACACGCACACACACCCGGAGCAGTGGGCAGCCATATTGCTATCGCTGTGGTGCCCAGGGAGCAGTTGGGGGATCGGTGTCTTGTTCAAGGGACTCACCTCAGTCGTGGTATTAAGGGTGGAGACAGCGCTGGTTATTCAGTCCCCCCACCTTCAATCTCTGCCAGACCTGGGACTCAAACCCACAATCTTTCGGTTACAAGCCCGACTCCCTAACCATTAGGCCACAGCTGCCAACTAAAGAGTGTTCCCTGACTGGGAATCGAACCCGGGCTGCGGCGGTGAGCGCGCCAAATCCTAACCACTAGACCACCAGGGAAATGAGGCTGTATCTCCAAAATGCTTTAGTGTATTTAAACCACATTTTGTATGCAGCTATATATGTATATATATTTTTTATTCTTAAATATTTGTATATTGGGTGAAATTCAATTTTTTTTTTTTTTAAATAATTCTCAGGACATACATGTATGTGAAACCATCAATTATAGCAGACAGGAATAAGGTATGCATAACTGACATGACAACACACACGAACACACACACACAATTATTGAATTTATTTAAATGAAGGAATGGCAAACTTTTATTAGATTTTCAGATGTATCCCACATTTGCCTTCTGTTTGCTCTTTCGAGGTGATGATCCTCCATCCTGCATTTATGAAATATGTCTATGAGAGCTGGCTGCAGGGTCACGGAGAATATCCTTCCACAGGCTTCATATCAGTTATATTCGCCCTGCACGTCTGTGATGAGGTGCACACTCTTCTCAAGACAACATTCAAATTAAATTTGGCCCCTTATCCACCAACACTTCCATAACTACACTACATACATCAAGAAACATAACTGAATCATAAAAATCATCATTGAAATATTATTATATAATATGCACCAAAAAAATAAAAAAAAATAAAAAACTACGTAAGACTCTACACAGTCATACGAACGAGTGAGTCAATGATACCTTTCACACATGAACAAACGGTTCTTATTCTGGCCCCGTTTACACCTGCCGTTACCCTGTGTGTATCAGTCAAACCACATGATGATGGTCAGTGTTACAGCTGCACCCTATCACACCTCAATGTCATTCCTCTATGTGTAAAGGTTTTAATGGGTGAGAAGTAATGAGTAAATCTTTCCTCCTGTCTTCTGGAATAATTTCCAAAATGTAAACGCATCAGTTGCTAGCGTGGTTAGAAATGTAGAAATATCTGTGGTGCCGTAACAAACATTAAAGTGTCTTAATGTAAGGCTTTATTTCATGTAATAATTTGTCTCCCTTAGGTCAGCGTGTTTGGGTTTGGACCTACAAAAGACGGAGTTTGGGATCATTACTTTGAGGATTTTAAAAGTGACCCTAATGAAGGCCCTCATGATGGAGACTTTGAGGGCAAAGTGATCTCTCAGCTCCATCAGAAACACAGAATTATGTTGTATAAAGGATGGTAATAAAGCATAAAGCTGGAAACAGAAGTGCGTTCATATGAATATACACACCTGTCAAGTCATTTGTAAACTGTAAATAAATCAGTGTGTGACATTTTTACTGTTAAAATGTAATTTTAAATTGGAAATTGTATTGAAATTCAATTGTGTAATGTTGCATTCACTATTATACAACAGTTGGTTGTGATCTACTGGTCAAGCAGTGTTTCTAGTATGTGTGTGTGTGTGAGTTCACTCGAAAAAGTCTGAAGCAGATGGTATTGATGGTATATATATATATATATATATATATACATGGGCGATATATATATATACGGAGGTACTAGACGGTGCTAAATACCCTCAAACGAAAGCAAAAGCAACTGAAGATCTGGCAAAATACCCAGACTCATTGTGTAGTGTAGAGAGCTTCATTGATTATAACAGAACTTGTGAGATCACGATGAAGTGAGATGAGTGACGCTTTTATTTATTTTATTCTCCCAAAACCGCTTATACTACTGTTTCAGCTATTAATATAGTCCAGTTTTGTATGCAATTTGCCATTAGGTTTAAGTGATTATATTTCGTTTTTTTATCAGGTTGTTTTGTTCGTTAAATATAAGTTTTTGTTTTTTAAAGTAACGACAAAAGGGCCAGCGGAAGACTGATCATAGTGTGTCTGATCAATTTTGCCTTCTCAAATCATCACGACTTGCCTAAAATAAAATATCTATAGATATAAAACAGTTCAGATATAAATCAATGTTAGTTCAAACTTTAAACCTAGATAAATTTGTGCTATTAGGTGCATATCCAATCATTTGTGAGGAGAGTAAAAGCTAAAGCAAACATGGAGGCGCCAGCGCGATCACTTGCATTTTTTTTCAGTGGAAACCATTTTAAATATTCCGTCATTTTTGCTGATAAAAGTAAGAATAATACATCATTCCAAACTGTAAAGGGTCTACTTTTATTTGTGTGCACTCACAATATCAACAAAGCCTTGCAAATGGTGCTTCTAACATAAAGAAAACAAACATGACACGCTTTCTGTCGTCTCAACAGAAGCGCTTCACAAAAATGAACCGAAACTCAGCGAATACATACTTCACAGACATGATACCCCAGCCAACATGTATATGTGGGCCCCACATGGTTTCTGCTGGGTCTACATGGGTACCAAGTGGGCATGGTCCCAAAATGGGCATCTTATCTGGGGCCCACTTGGGTCAGCTAAGTAGGTCCCACATGGGCAAAAACAGATGGGCTCCCTATATGGGACCTAGTTGGGTCACAAATAGGAAATGAGTGCTTGGGCTCGAAATGGGCAAAACAAATGGGGCCCATATGGGTTTAACAAATGGGTTAGACATGGGCAAACACAATTAATCCCATATAGGCTGCCTACACTGGCCCAAGGTAGTACCCACATAGGTTACCTCTGTATGGGCTCAGAATGGGAAAACACATATGGGGCCCTCTTGGTCAAACCATATGGGTAAAAAATGGCCAGACACAATCAGTCCCATATAGACTACCTACACTGGTCCAAGGTAGTACCCACAAAGGCTACCTCTATATGGGTTCAGAATGGGGAAACACATATGGGCCCTCTTGGTCAAACCATATGGGTAAAAAATGGGCAAACACAATCAGTCCCATATAGGCTGCCTACATGGGCCCAAGGTAGTACCCACATAGGTAATCTTTGTATAGGTTCTGAACAGGGAAAGACGTGTAGGGCCCTATTGCCAAACTATATGGGTCAGACATGGGCATACACAATCAGTCCTTTATAGGTTGGCTACATGGGCTCAAGGTAGTACCCATATGGGTAATCACTATATTGGTTGTGAATGGGGAAATACATATGGGGTAGTGATGGATCATTCGTGAATGATCTGTTTGTTGCGTCTGTTATGTGACAAATGAATGAAAGACTCTGAAGGTAAAGCAATTATTTATGTTCCCTACAAATTATGTCTGGGTGCATTATAATGATTTAGAATATGATCAAGATTGCATAGGTAGGTGTTTTCGGAGAATTTGGATGGTAAAAGTATAATTTTTAACGCCACTTAAATGATTGAAATGACTACAATGAAGATACATTCATTTTGATGAATGACATCAAACGAGAGAGTCAGTAAAATGACCCAAACTTCCCATCACTAATATGTGGCAGGGTGACCAAACGTGCCACTTTCCGGGGACACATTCTGCACAGGATTTCTATATTGCTTAAATTAACCAGGTTGGTTGTTTGTGCTGCGGCAATGGATCATTGCATGACAACAAAGTACCGCGAGAATGATTCAAAAGGATGGAGCGTCTGCTCTGCTCTGACCTTATTCACCAGAGAAAGATGTGCATCACCATCTTTAAAATATTGTCTTTGAACTTCCATTTGTGCGGTAGCTCTGTATATTTCTATGGCATTTCTGTCTAAGTAATTTAGCTGGTAAAGTGGATTTATGTATTGTAGAGTTAACAAAGGTTATTGTAAACACTGTAATGTTTAAAGCAAATGTCTTAACAAATGTCAGTAGACCAGGAAGATTTTAAAATGAGAGGTTTATTCATAAATCTGTTAGAACACCGTGGAAATACAACCAGAAGACAGAAGACAGGACTAAAAAGGGATGCAGCTACATAAGGTCAATAGGCTATTGGTCCACAACTCCAGTCCTGGAGGGCCAGTGTACAGCAGACTTTAGTTTCAACACTAATTAAACACACCTGACTCTAATTCACAAATCATTTTGAACACTGTGATTAGCTTGTTTGGTGTGTTTGGTTAGAGATAGAACTAAACTCAGCAGTACATTTAGTTTTCAGGACTAGTTCATGAATCAGGAGTTGAAGAGCCCTGGAATATACAAATCAAGTTAAACCCAATGTGGCTTTGACATTGGTAGAAGAAGTAAAACCCATAGCAAGAGCTGCTGCCTGATTCCACAGAAGTACTCCAGAGTTTTATAATCAGTTGGTTGGTAACAGATAATGAAATAGCCCAAGTGAAGAAAGACAGAATGGACATTTATGTTTCTGATGGGAAAAATCCAATGTATATCCAGAAATCGTATTTGCAGCATATGATACAGGGGTTCAGGATAAAGTGCTGTTTCATTCAGTTAGCATATTGTGTTTTGTGTTCAGTTTTCTTTTTGAACCAACAGTACAGACTTTTCTTTTCAGTCTAGTTGGCACATGACCGACCTTCAAAGTTGAAATATGATTGAAATAATGTCAGCTGCTGTTTTAACATTGACACAAATTGATAATGTATAATGCTAAATCATTCAAATTTGTTTTTAACAAGAAAATCTTAAAAAAAAAGATCTCTATGTTAATAAATGTCATGTCTTTAACAAGAAATATCTGCCTTTGAAATAATTGATGATTATTAATATTTTATTTATTAGCATCGATATTTGTATGTACAATTATTAGCATAGTAACAATAATTATATATATACAGTCTTTAATCTCGCAGTGAGATTCTGTGTGGACTTTACATTACTATTTACATTTTTATTCACACCATTGAAAACACTGTTTGACCAATTAATCAAATAATACAGCCACAAAAATAAAATCCAACACACATCGCTCGCTAAAAAAAAGTAAAAAGTAAAAATGTTTATTTTCTGTTACCACCTGAAACAATTTCTATTGGTTGTTTCATCTGGTTGCTTTCATCAAGATTGGTTAATCTGACTGTCATTCATAAACTGGCCAATGACAGCCTTGCGCCCTTTTTGCTAGTGCAGTTTGAAAATCTACTGTTTAGTTTAAAACTCAAACTCATGAGAAGTAAAGGAGCACTAGAATAAGTGAAGTGAGTGATTAAACTGTAATTTACACTCGAAAACACTGGAATATATAGAAGAGTTGAGAGTGTTGTATGAGAGAGTTACGTTTGTGTAGATGACCGTTTCTGAGTATATTTTTTACTTCACCTCTTAAAATACTGATAACTTCTAATGATAAGATATTGGTTCACATTTTTAGATCAAGCACACGTTTTTCAGGAAAAACAGGCACCCAATACAGAGACTACAGTAAAATGTCAGTCAGTTTTAACCACTGTTTCCAGACCTGAACTATAATTATAATCATTATAAGTACATTTGTAAGATATTTCCTCCACTGGTGATAGAAAATCTGAATAACATTTTTTCCCCTGTTGTCTTTCTTTTTCTGAGGTGGCACAAAGAAAGGGAAATAGACTTGTCACCATCTTCAGTCCTTTATTTCATTCACTGGAGAACCTTCAGATGTGTCATATCAGGATAAATGCAACTGCAGGTAAAATTATATTATGGTAGATTTAATTGTGGTGTACAAATTGGCTTTTTTAAGATACAGTTGTATTTACCTTGCTGTGATATCTATGGGAAGAGTCCCTGTGAATCCTCTTTGTCTTTCTTTTGGGGATTCACATTTTTCCGATGGTATTGTTATGCATTAGGTTCATGTTTCGATCATAACTAACAGTTTCAAAGCTGACAGTTTGTTTATGTTGCCTAAATGGCTTATAATGGCAAATTTCAGTACAATTTAAATATGTTTTGTTTAAGAACGTTTAAAGGAATGGTAAAAGAAAGAAATTGTTCTTTTTTAAGGACTCGTCGGGCCCACCCCACTACAGATTCACCCAGGATCCAGCTGGAGGAGGATTGTCTTTTATCTGCTACATTGCACTCTCACTTCTGGTATGGATTCACTGACTTTTTGTGATATGTGAGATGTTTTGATTTTACTAAATGTAGTGATTTTGCTTAATTTGATTCTACATAATTTTCTTAAAGGGAACGTTCACCCCAAAATGAAAGTTCTGGCATCATTTACCCGTCATCACCCTTATGTTTTTCCAAACCTGTATGAATTTCTTTCTTCTGTTGAAGACAAAAAGATTTTTTTGAGGAATGTTGATAACCAAACAGTTCATAGTAGCCATTAACTTCCATCGTAGGAAAAAAAAATATTATGGAAATCATTGGGGCATGTCAACTGTCTAGTTACCAACGTTTGAAACAACATAAGGGTGAATAAATGATGACAGAATTTTCATTTTTGAGTGAACTATACCTTTAATACAATGTATAGTTATGATTCTGAATTAAAAGTGTAATGTTTCTCTTCAAATATTGTCATAAATAGATGGAGACATATATTATCAGAAATTAGAGCTGCACGATTAATCATTTAAAGATCATAATCTTGATCCAAACCCCACTTAATCTTATTCGTAAATGACTAACACCATGTTTAAAACAGAGGTGACAGTTGTCATGGCGTGACAGCTAAAGTCTGTCTACACTAGATGTGACCAAGCGACCATTGAAAATCATTTAAAGGGGTCATCGGATGCAAAACTCATTTTTACAAGTTTGAACATAAATGTGTGTTGACAGTGTGTGTAGACAACCACCCTATAATGATATAAATTCACCCAGTGGTATTTTTTAATCTTAATATGGGAAAAATCCAATGTAATCAAAGTAATATGCCTTTTCTCAAATAAGGTCATTGTCAGCATCTTGTCGGTGTGATGTCGCACCGACCAAGGCCGCTCCCACGATAGTTGATTGACATGACAGTCTTATCTTAAACCCACCCTAACTGAGCCGAGTGAGTGCTGAGAACAGTCCGCCCACCATTATTGTTTCGACTCCAGTGCAGGGGAAGACAAGACTATCTCCGATTGAGTTATTGAGGTGTTCTATTGTTGGATGCAGTAATGCACATAGTAGCACTCATCATTTACTCCCGACATCTGAGATGCAGAGGATTAACATTACTTTTGTTTTTGAAGGAAATTTGCCCGGCAGCCTAAATAAATGTGTCTATGTTCACGCGAATCATTTGTAATCTAGTTTCACCTACAGCAGAAGCGAGTATATGGGTGTTTTTTATGCATCTTTGCAATTCGCCTTTTCTTAATAATGTGCTAGTTAGCAAGTTTTGCGGTTAAATGCGGCTAAAGTAAACATTACTGATCGTCACCCCACAGGAGATAGAGGCGGGGTGGCAGAGCTCATTAGCGTTTAAAGGAACATGGAACAGAATGGCTCACTCTAAAAAGGGCTGATGGTAAAATGGGTGGGGTTTTTTTTACACTACCACTGAGAAATTTTAACCAAAGTATGTTAAAGACTTCTCATTAAGACCCTAAAGAATCATATAAACTTGTGGAAAATGGGCACCCGATGACCCCTTTAAACTTTGTCAGTACATCATAAATAAAACGAGGCATCAGTTTGCCAGCTGGGATTTATTGTGTCGTGCCGCGCCGTGCCGTGCCGTGCCACATCCAGTGTAGACAGTACACTAGGTGCATTTCCATCACGGATTTGCACAAAACTTTTGCGATGTTGTTGATAAAACAATGTTGCGAAATTACAGCAGTTTCATTAACCAATGTTATGAGACTAAAATGTAATTTTTTTTCGTCTCACGATAAGTCATGGCAATGGATGTTGATAGGTTTTCGTATGTCGCACCCACCGCACTAGCCATTAATTTTAATCGTAGGAGACGTAGGCAACTATCTTAACAGATGCAGCATGCAGTGCTGGTGTGAACACAAGCTTTGACTAGTGCAGGGGTGCTCAATCCTGGTCCTGGAGATCGAATTTCCTGCAAAGTTCAGATCCAACCCTGGCTCCAAACACACCTGAACGAGCTAATTAGGATCTGAAGGAGCACTTGATAATTACAGATAGGTGTGTTTGATTAGGGTTGAAACTAAACTCTGCAGGAAAGTCGATCTCCAGGAACAGGGTTGGGCACCCCTGGACTAGTGTAACCATCAATTTGTTTTAAAAAGCAAACTTAACATCTTATCTTTTTCGATTCCTGATTACGAGCCACAAAGCTTTGTGTTGTGCTGCTTATACTAACTAAGCAATAAAAACACCCTTTCTCACGCTTAAAACAAGGTGTCTGCAAATCAGAGTCAATCAGAGTCTGAAACGGTCACTTGGACAATGTTGTCTTACACCACTTCACAGTTGATAAGTAGAAAGAGAATTTTTGATTGACATTGCAGTCATTTATTATGTTCTTTAATATAATATTACAACAACATCAGCTCATTTTGTGCATCATATGTCATTTCTACTTCATTACACATGTGCAAAACTTTTCTAGTTCAGTTATCAATTTGATCAAGTGTTTACATGTCCTATGTAATGGATTAGAAAAGGTTTGTCCTACCTTTCTAAAGTAATTGAAATCGTAATCGGTTTGAGCATTTTTATTTCGATTGAGTTGTTTACATGGAGCTTTTTTGCAATACAGTGCTTCATGTCAGTGTTCCTACTGATCCAGAAAGAGAGGGCAGTTGTCATGTGTAGGAATAAAACAGTGTCACACTTTTTCAACAGCACTTATCGTTTTTTCTGTTAGAATTATTTAAATGATCGAATAAGTACTGGGATAAAAGTTTAGTTTGGATATAATCACTGATGTCTACAGTAGCTATCAAAATAGAGCAAATCATTTGAAACAAAGTTGACAGTTCAGTGACGTTACACCAGTAGGTGCTGACAAGTGACTGTTAAACACATGTATTTGTCATTGAATCATTCAAGAGATTCATTAAAAAACACAGATTCATCCAGTAATGAAACAACATATATTCATGAGTCATTTAATCATTAATTCAAACAATTTTTTTTAAGTCATTCAAGATTAAACATTTTAAATAGACTGCAGTCATAGTATTTCTAGTACAGAACTTCTAGTAAATTACACTTTATTTTTAGTTTGATGTTCAGAATCTTGATATCTGTTTGAAACAAAAAATTGGGATTCTCTATATATCCAGAATCATGCAGCTCTAATTTAAGTTATTAAAACTGAGACTCTTAAAGGAATAGTTGACAAAAACAAAAAATCTGTAGTCATTTACTTGCCCTTGAGTTGCTCCAAGTAAAAGTTATTATTTTGTAGTATTTTAACATGTGTAAGTAACATAATATTTCACGTTTACTAAACACATTGTAGAAAAGTTGTCTATTGGAATAACCTGTAAACAAGCACCTTTGCTTTTACTGTGTTGTTTACCTTACTGTAGTGGAGGGCAGCATCTTCATACCTCATCTTCCTGACAAATTTTAAAATGTCCTATTTTTAAATATATTTGTATATATATTTGTTTTGCAGAGGCTGTTAAGAAGACTGCACTGATGTCAAAGATCAACCAGCAAGAATCTGAGAGGGAACTCTCAAAACGGTTTACTGGGACAAGAGACAGAGGAGGACTGAGGGTGTCTAGAATGCACAAATGTCTGTCTGCAGTGTAAGCAGTACTGAAAAATATATAGTTGCTGCTGCTGTTTCTTACTGTCTCTGTTTTCTATGTGCAAATGTTCAAAGCTTTCAGTAAACACTGGTTCAAATACAAGTTCAAAATGTTTGTTAACTTTAACAATTACATAATTTAAACAATTAGGTATCAGAATATAGCATATGATGGGTAGTTTCAATAAAATTGAAATTTGAAAAGATTTCAATCTCACTGTGTACTGCTGTATGCTAATGCTTTAAAACTTTAAAACTTTTTTTTTAATCCCACTTGCAAGCCATACTTTATCCCATGTTGTTCCCAGATAGAGTTTGAAGATGGGACCTAGGTAGGTTTTGTGTATGTTTCATAGTTGGGCCCCACCTTAAACCCAGTGAAATCCTAAATAAAACACACATTGGTAAATTGCATGGGGCCAACATGGAACCCGTGGACAAACCCATGTAAAACCCATATTTAGATGAAACCCAGATGGGTTTTGCATATGATCCCTAGATGGGCCCCACCTAAAGCCCAGTGAAATCCTACATAAAAACCCACATTGGGTAAGTTGCATGAGGCCAACATGGAACCCGTGGACAAACCCACTTAAAACCCATATTTCAGCCCATGTAGTAAAGATGGGGCCAAGATGGGTCTTTCACATGTTGCCCAGTTGGGGCCCACCTGTGGGCAATTAGCATGGGGCCATTATGGAACCCACGGACAATCCCATACAGAGCCCATTTTTCAGTCCATTTCAAACCCACATGGGCCCCACATATAAATGTTAGCTGGGTTAAAGCTGGGACCGAAATGGGTCTTGCACATGTTTCCCAGTTGGGTCCCACCAAGTGGCAAGTGCAATCCCATATGGAATCCATGTGGGCAATTGGCATGGGGCCATTATGGAACCCACGGACAATCCCATATAGAGCCCATTTTTCAGCCCATGTCAAACCCACATGGGCCCCACAATCAAATGTTAGTTGGGTTAAAGCTGGGACCAAGATAGGTCTTGTGCATGTTGCCCAGTTGGGTCCCACTTTGTGACAAGTTCAGTCCTATATGAAATCTACGTGGGCAGTTAACATGGGGCCATTACGGAACCCGCGGACAATCCTATATGGGGCCCATTTTTCAGCCCAGTTCATACCCATATGGGTCCCACATACAAATGTTGGCTGGGACATATATCTATAGAAAGCTTTAAATTATAACTTAACGAAATGAAGCAAATCAAAAACAAAAACTATTTCATTATGTAATCTTTAAGGATGCATTTCTCTCCAAAGGCGCATCCAAAGAGGAGATGGCGAGTCAGGATCGGCAACTTCATCCTTGACAACGACTCAGAAAACACTAGTTTATTAATTAATAATTCAAAAATCTCCTTACTATTTCTCCCCGACACATTCATGGTAATAACTTATGCCGGTGCTTTAGCCTATTGTGTGCGCTTGAACGCGGAATTACTGAGTGGATTACTGAGTTGAAATCACATATCACTGAACAAGTCATGCAGAAGTAAATGCACTTTGCATGCTTTCATTATATGCTATGGCGCCCTGGATGGCACCAATAAAGAGTTTAGTTTGTAAACCCCCGTAAAAAAGAAGGATATAAAACGCAAATAGGGTGAGAACATTGTTTTCACAGGCGTGCTTTGCTCTACATTTCACACGCCCCAAAGCAGCGGCGTTGTAGCATTGCCAGCGGCACTGAGCGCAAATCTGACGCTGTAGTGGAAATACACCGTTCCAGCTGCGCTGAAGGCGCGTTCGCTGCTGCTGACGGAGACACTAACGGCGTATTTCCACTACAGCGTTAAATCTGCGCTCAGTGCCGCCGGCAACGCTACAGCGCCACTGCTTTGGAGCGTGTGACATTTAATGCAAAGCACGCCTCTGAAAACAACGTTTACACCCTGTTTGCGTTTCATCCTCGTCTTTTAATAGCGGGTCGCAAACTAAACACAAGCATATAATGAAAGCATGCAAAGTGCATTTACTTTTGCATGACTTGTTCAATGATATGTGATTTCTATGGAGATAAAATAATGCCATAAAAATTTGCATGTGAAGAGTACGTGATGTGCAAGTGTACATAAGACTGTACCCCTAAATTAAATTTGCATGCGCAAGAGAAGCTTTGTAAAAGTGTAAATCGCGTTTCAAGCGTAAGAAAAAAAAAGATTTTACTGTTACTCGTAAGTGTAATTCATGTATTGTGAAACTGCAGCTTCATGCTTTCGCAAAATAAATACGATCTGTATTCTTCCGACTTCCATTTCTCCGCGCTTACACTTTTGGCACGTTCTTTTCGCTAAAATACGGTCAAAAGCACTGCAAGCCTGTGAACAGAGATTTGCACGATTCTCTCACTCGCTGAGTTTTGCAAGCGTGAGGGGGAGGGCGGGGCCACCACCTTTTTGTAGCCAATCAAATGAGACTCTCGCTGACTCCATTTACTCTTATCTGATTGGTTCAATAAACACATCACACACCAAAACATTTATCTTCATTTAGTTCTTGCTGCCGGTGGAATGGTACTTTTAATGTACATATACATTACAATAAATAAATAAACAACAACTTAATTAAAACATGATACTTTATAAGTTGTGTACCATTAGGCTAGACTCTCATGTGTTCATCCTGAATTGTTAGCTGGTGTTAACATTATTGGATTGGTGTGGCTTTACATTGAAATGCATAGATCATATAATATAGCCTAACATATAGCTGATGTTAAACATTACAAAATGATATGTGACAATGCTTAACAATAGTATCAGAGTGCTATACTTTTTATAAAACATTTTTACTATGACAATAAAGCTACATAAATCTGAATTTGACGATTTTCCAGACCATGTCTCTGTTTATTGTATTTAACACTCAATTGTATACTTTGAAATTTTTGAAGATTTTGAAAAAAAAAATTGTAAAATCCCCTTAAATTATAACGTTAAAGTGAAAAAAATAAATAAATATTATATTCACTATATTGAACCAAATTTTAGTTAAAAAATTTTAGTCGTCCCTGATCACTAGACAGGTGAAATTATGCATGTTATTATAAATTACAAATTATGCTGCTAGTGCAGACACTAGGCCATGTTTAACACTAGCACCGCCAGGGGTCGCTGTACACCTAAAAACCTCCAGCGGGTAAATTTTACCCAAGCACGACTACCGTTTTTATACGCCTAAAGAACATTTTATTTCAGTGTATTATGCCACTGTTTTCATAAAGAAACATCTAAATATGAGATCACAGTCAGATGAGCGTCAGATGCTGACTCAGACTAATGGCATTTAGTGCTTCTGTGCTCTTCAGCATCCAGAAATCACCTTCTTTTACTAATTTTGACTTTATTTTTGAATCTCAACTGCTAATTCAGTGAGTAAAAGGCGCTGCCTAGCAATCTAGTTACAATTAAAACATAAGTAGCAAGATAATGACAGCACGAAAATATAGGCATAATATAAATGCCACGTTTTTTGATCTTTTTTATCTAAACCATTTTTAGAGGATTGTAAATTACACCATTTTAGTAAAAGTCAATGACTGGGAGACTTGAATGTTTTATTCAAAGTCTGTTATGTAGGCTACATTTAAAAAACAGTATAATATACCCCGTGCCAGTTTTAGTATTAAGTATCATCAAAATTACAATATTACAGGAAACTATCATATACTGCCTGTTGAGGAGGAAAAGGACACAGCTCAAAATTCAGTATGAACACCTAGCCTGGTACACAACTTATATTGTTTATATTTTATTTTATTTTATTTTTAATGTATGTCTACATTAAAAGTACCATTCCACCGGAAGCGAGCGGCAGCGAGAACTAAATGAAGATAAATGTTTTGGCGTGTGATGTGTTTATTGAACCAATCAGATAAGAGTAAATGGAGTCCGCGAGAGTCTCATTTGATTGGCTACAAAAAGGTGGTGGCCCCCCCACAATACATGAATTACACTTACGAGTAACAGTAAAATGCTGCAAATCTGTCTTTCTTACGCTTGAAACGCGATTTACACTTTTACAAAGGTTCTCTTGCGCATGAAAATTTAATTTACGCGTACACTCTTATGTACACTTGCACAACACGTACTCTTCACATGCAAATCTTTATGGCATTATTTTATCTCCATAGATTTCAGTTTAGTAATCCACCAGTTCCGCAAAAACTCGGAAGCATACGTCAGAATCTACTTTTCACAGCTATTGCTTGACGCCCAGCTTTTGCGCTCGAAATTTACATGAAGTTGAGGAATGCCCCACCTTTTTGACGCTCTCAGCCGCTCTCAACGCTTTGTACGTGCCGCTTTCAATCCCATAATGCACCCCGTGAGCGTTTACACTCAACTTCCATAGAAATGAATGGGAAACGCTCGCTTCGCCCTGCTTGCTACGCTGTGGTGGAAATACACGGTAACGGCGTATTTCCACTACAGCGTAGCGAGCTGAGCGTTTTCCACTCATTCCTGTGGAAGCTGAGCTTGAACGCTTGCGCATTGCGTTTACACTCAACTTCCATAGGAATGAATGGAAAACGCTCCGCTCCGCTCCGCTCCACTCGCTCCGCTGTAGTGGAAATACGCCGTAAACGCCTTCCGAGCCGGTCTCGAAAGTGAGAGCAAAAGTGGAGTCTGGTGTTTTTTCCACCAGCGCGGATTTTTTTTTCATCGCTATATTTGGTGGATGTCTAAAATATAAAAATAAGAAGATGCCTAAAGACGGCCCGCGTCTGAACTATTGGCCCGAAGCCCGGTGCGTAAAAAAATTCGGGGCCAGTCGGTCTCGGGCTGTAATGCAGGGCTCTACCGGGACATACCAGCCAGTAGCCTAATTTCATTGCCAGTAACGGCCGGTAAAGTTCAGGAATGAATAGTATGCGATTTATGACAAAATAGTCCCACAACTGATCGTTCGTTTTTTCTTAACGTGTTTCACCTTTAGTATCACGTGACACGGGAAAAAGACACGGAGAATCAGAAAAGCAGCGTGCACATTTGGTTAAAAATGAAAGGCTGTCAACTGACACCTAAAACGGGAAGCTTTGCCAGATTCAAGAGTCAAAAGTACGTCCACAGTTTAGTAAACGTTGGCAACCTCTTTAAGTTATTCTTGACTGCGCTGTATTGACTGCTTTGGTGCGTTGCAATACGGTAGGGGATTGTTTTGATGCTTATCCGATTTTTTTTTTCTTGCCCCCCCCCCCGACTCAAGAGTCAAATGTCGCCCATGTGTGTGTATATATATGTAACGGAGTTAAAATAATGCTAGTTAAATTCAGACATAAATTGGGAAACACGCCATTGGTTGTTGCACTGCGCTCAATCACGAAGCTTCGCTGCTGGTAAGCTGCTTTGATGATCGCTCCGTCTTATTAACAGAGTTTTGATTGTTTTCGAGCACAAAGCTCAACTTTAATACTTCAGAAAAGATTATTCAGCTCCTAGTTGTTATTTGTGATGATAAAACAAAGTGTATGTGTGTATCAGCTTTCTTGTAAACTCTGAACCTCTGTATATTTCATTTTAAGACTGACATGCGTCATCATTGAGCTGCCAATTAACCAACCTTTGGTCCTGTATGTTTCAGGTATGTGTTTTATTCGGTTTTTGTCATGTTCTGTGTGTAAATCGTTAGCCGCTAGCATTAGCACACGTGCTGCATACCCGCACGTGCTGAACTGTTGCATCATTTGAGTTGCGTTTTCTGTTCTTTCTTTTTGTTATACAAAAATATTGGTCACTTGAGTTTACGGTTTCACTGCATTCATGTGATTCTAAAAGAGTACAGTTTTGTATTTTATTTTTATGTATGTTTTATTCAGATTTATGTCCACTGTATGTTCACATTCGCTCAGAGAAAATGTAATTAGCAGCAGTTTCACGAAGCTTCGCTGCTGACTGACATGCGTCATCATTGAGCTGCCAATTAACCAACCTTTGGTCCTGTATGTTTCAGTTTGTCTCAGTGTCTGGATAGGAAAATTAAAAGAAGCCTTGAGTGACCACCAACCTGATTTGCAGTGTCCATCATTCCACCATCACCTACACCGTCACATATATATATATATATTTATCAGACATTAAAGATATGTTTGTAGAATAGTCTGAATGAAGCCATGATTTTAGGCCTCTGATTGAACACTGTGGACCGGTTCTTAGGTTAAGACAGGTTTAGGCCATAGTATAATTAGGACATTTAAAGTTCACTTCCAGAACAAAAATTTACAGATCATTTACTCACCCCCTTGTCATCCAAGATGTTCATGTCTTTCTTTCATCAGCTGATAAAAAAATATGTTTCTTGAGGAAAACATTTCAGGAATGTTCTCCACATAGTATATCAAATTCATGATTTTTTTTTTTTCCCCCTCAAGAAACATTTTTTCAGCTGAAGAAAGAAAGACACAAACATCTTGGATGAAAAGGGGGTGAGTAAATTATCTGTACATTTGTGTTCTGGAAGTGGACTTCTCCTTTAAGTAGCTTTTATAAACACGCCTTAGATAAAAACACATTACTGGTGCACAACTTGATGCAGAACACTGGAACAGACATATTTTAAGATCCATCAGTGCAAGTTTCTTTCAGTTAAAAAAGCCCAGACATGCATTTTAGTCTGGGGCTTAAGCCTCGTCTGTGAAACCAGTGGTGTACGTCTCATTTCTGCCAAGCTTGAATCCGTCCTGCTGGCATCTGTCTTTGTTGTTTTCACCAATAAAGTCTAATTTTTCTTCTGCTTTAAAGAGAGAGACAGGTTGTTCCACAACAAGGTTGCCAACAGGTTTTCTGAAACTATGGTATCATATATGATGCTTCTTTACCATCTGTAAGCTGAATAAATGAGCTTTCCATTGATGTATGATTTGTTAGGATAAGACATTATTTGGCCGAGATACAACTATTTAAAATCTGGAATCTGAGGGTGCAAAAGAAAAAAAAAAAATTGAGAAAAATCGCCTTTAAAGTTATGTTCTTAGCAATGCTTATTACTGATATATTTATGGTAGGAAATGTACAAAATATCTTCATGGAACATGATCTTTACTTCATATCCTAATGTTTTTCAGCATAAAAGCAAAAAATATTTCAACCCATACAATGTATTTTTGGCTATTGCTACAAATATACCCGTGCTATTTAACCTTATATTTTAAGGTTTTGTGTTTCAGGGACACAAATGAAAACCCCATACGTGAGCAATAAATGGTTAGGTTTAAGGCATATTAACTTCCACAGCTAAATACAAGTATGTACTAGCCCAGGGGTTTTCAATCCTGGTCCTGGTCCATGTCTTCCTCATTTAACACACCTGATTCAGATCATCAGCTTGTTATGAGAGACTCCATGAACTCAGCTGAGTGCGTGGGGTCCCCAGGGCTAGACTAATTCAAAGCATTCTTACAATTCAGCTTGATATAACAATTTCTAGATTTTTTTATTTAATTTTTTTTTTTTTTTTAAATTAGTAATTGTAGTAAAATTTTGCAATTGTCAGCTTCATTATCAGTGAATGAAAAACTGCAGTGTGACTTACTGCCTTGATAAATGTAATTAAAACACTCAGGATGACTGAATTTAATTAACCTCAGCAAAAATTTCTCTTCGGTAAAACCTCTCTCTCTTTTTAACAGATTGATAAAATGATGGGAACATTTTTAGAGACTGAATCTTTGAATGTCTTTTATTTCAAGACACGGAATGCTTTCTTTGTTATAACTTAAATACGACAACAGCGCACACCTACTTTCAGAGAAAAAAAAGAGAACATTTCATATCACAAAAACATTTAAAGAAGCGGCGACTGAATTTACAGATTAAACAATGAAAGAAATCAAATCACATTAAAGAGGAAATTACAAATGCAGCTAATGAAAAAAAGAGCCCAAGATCAGCAAACCTAAAAACAAAAGACTGACCAAATAATACGATGAGCGCTCAAAATACTGAACACGTCTTTACATCGACTGAAATCAGCCTTTAGGAGTCCTGTTCTAGCTTCAGCTCTAAACTGCAAAATAGCATACTTTCAATGTCTTGTAACGACAGGTTTCTTTCACCTGATAAGGAAAACTGTTAAAGACTGCAGGATGGTTTGCACCGTTATTCATAATAAAAACACAAATCTGCCAGTGACACAAGACAAATGATACTCACAGCTGAGTATGGATTTTCTGAAACCTAGCCTTCAATTTTCTCCCTAGTTTTGCTTATCAGGAAAACGGATCTTGTTTTATGGACGTGCTCGGTGATTCTCAGATTCTCCCAAAGGATGATTTCCGCAGTGTAACTACTACAAACGCTGATGATTCCTGTGCCAGTTCAAAAGTTTGGTTTGTGTTTCTTGACTTCCACCATCAGATGATGGAGGTTTATGAGCTCAGAGCGCACCGCCAGACTGCGGAAGGTGGGCTGGGAGAGGACCTTATGGAAACCGTGATAGTACTGGATGAGCTGGGTCAGTGCTCCCTGGAGAACACAACCAGAAAACCATTCGTCGGATCCACGGCACATTCGTAAACAAAAGAAAGAACGTGATTTCACGAGGCCGTACCTGAATGATGCTGGTTCCGTTCTTGAAGTTGGTGAAGGAACGCATGACGTCTTGGCTCAAGGCCTCCACAGACTGCTTCCACGTGCTGGAGAAACCCCGCACCAGCTGAGTGATACGAGCTGATGAAAGACATAAGATAAAGCAGTGTGGAATAACCCTTAACGGAGAAAACAGAGCAGCTCCAGCACTGACCTTCATCGTTTTTGAGTTTGTCAAGTTGCCCTTTCTCCATTAGCGCCTCGCTCTCCTTCACAAAGGCAATCATTCCTCCAAACGGGGGTGAAAGAATCTCCTCTATAAACTCCTGTCACACAGCGGCACACAACGGTTACTCTCATTACACGTGAGCGCCAGTGCGAGCTGTACTCGCGATCTCAGGTCGTACCTGTGTTCTGGCCAGCAGGAGCTGCTGAAAGCCCTCCACCTCCTTACTGTCGTCAGCTGCTCTCTCCTTCAAACACACACACAAACACACCATAATGACGCAGTCCGGTACCGATAACAGCGCAGGTAACGGTTTACGGCACGTTTCGTGAGGAGCGTCACCATGAGCACGCTGAGCATCATGTCGTAGTTGTTGATGAGGAAGATGAGCTGGTCTCGTCTAGAAGGAAACTCAGCCGCCATCTTCAGCACAAAGTTCTCCACCTCGATCTGAAATGACATCGCGTCAGCTTTCAATATGAGCCGCTGTACGTCTGGAGCACGCAGGGGTGTGTTTCTGTTCTCACCTGCAGCTGTCCCAGAAGAGTATTGGTCCTCTCGTTGGGAAAGGTTTGGTTTATACTGACAATAGCAGAGGAGAATTCAGCATAGCGGCGTGTGATCTGCACAAACACCAAGAAACACAGACGATGTTTATGCCACACGTGTTACGGTGCATTCGTTCGTTCACACACATGTATGTCTCCACAAGTGACATTTTTAGCAGAGAACTGTACTCTACTCAATTGAGACGGCTGAATCAAGTCTTCCCTCCTGAACAGAACACTTCTGATCTACATTTAAAAAATATTCATATTTTTACACTGAAAGCAGCAGTCACAATATCAATAAAGTAAATATAAAATGTAACAACAAAAACATAAATCGGCAAATCCATCTGATACGTCTGAGCGATCATTTAATAATAACTGGTATTTAGTTGTACAATGCTTGCACTACCACAAAACTTTTGGAAACACTTTTTGGATCTTCATGAGGCGACCTGCAATGCCCGCTTCATTTCAAAATGAATGACGTAAAAAGTGACGAACAGCGCTTGCTTGACCGATTAAGAGTAGCTCCGTTTCTAAAACCTACTGACATCTGTTTTTCAGCTCTTGTGCCGCAGGAGTGGATTCAGTGTAAAATGAGTGTGTTTGTGTGTGAGGACACGCACGTAGTGTGGTCTGGTGTCCAGTACGCCCAGTTTCTGAGGATCAGTGTTCCGAATGCTCTGGATGTTCATCTCCAGAATCAGCTCAAATCTCGGCCACAGCAGTTCCAGCACAGCCTCCCAGTACCTGCGCGCACACACACACACACACGGACAAGCCGTTCATACAGACACGTCAAACACACACAGACACTCTGGGATTGGCGGGTAAAGCAGTACGATCACATTTCCAGATGCCACACCACACTGTTGCATCACTTTTTCAGCTTTTGAGGAAATGGAAGTGGAGACAGACTTTTCTGCCAAATTGTGACTCACACTTAACAGAACCAGACCTGGATTTTGAGATGTGAACAGAAATCTCTTTTGAAACAGCATTTAATTGATTTTAAACACTGGATATAGGTCACTGTAAAATGAATGTTTAAAGCTAAGTATGCTGAAGACTAAGTGGACAGGCTGTGAGTGCAAAAACAGTCAACTGTCCACCAGACATTTCCACCACTGACATCTAATTGAAAAAGCCAAGTCAAATGTTTCTCCTTTAAACTAATGGCTTTCCCAGCTGCAGTGCAGTAAAGATGCTGAAGGCCATGTTTGATGTCTGTTTAGTGAAAACGTCTTGACTAAAGTCAAAATAAGGGCTGTCAGTTTAACGTGTTAACTTAATTTGTTAGTTATGAAAAATAACGCGTTTCAGATATTTTAACGCAGTTAAAGCGCTGGTCCCGCCCCCAGACCTGTACGTCATCTTATTATTACACTACATTTCATATAGCTGACTGTTGACAAATATGATATATATCCATAAATGTAGTTATGCCCTAAAATTGTGTTTTTTGCTCATTATTGCAGAGAATATATTATTGCCTTGTGAATCCGTGTTTTGAACGAATTGTGTGAATGACTCATTAAGATATTTACCGCCAGTATCATTTCATTAAAAAATAAATAATTAAACAAATAATAATAATAATAATAATAATAAAAACATTAAAGGGATAGTTTACCCCCCTTCTTTTGTGGAACATAAAAGAAGGTATTTCGCAGACTGTTGGTAACAAAGCTGTTTTGGTCACCAATGACTTTCATTATATGAACAAAAAATACTGAGATAATCCTCAAGTGATCTTCTTTTATGTTCCGTAGTTCACGTTAGGCCGTTGCAGTCTAAATGTTTATGTGTAATACATTTTATGCTGAATCAAGTAAAATATTTCTTTCTAAAGCTTGTAAAGTCTACTTGCTACTTTCTCATTTAACACAAAAATAGCTTTAAACAATCTTCTGTGGGTATTTTGAAAGTCAAATTTATTTTTCAGTTAGTATGCGATTAATTTGATTAAATAATCGACACGTCGTGTAATTAATCAGATTAAAAATTTGAATCGACTGACAGCCCTAGTCAAAAGTGTTAGAAATACAACATAGGACGTCTGTATAGAGTGAGAACGGATTAAACACAAGGCCTTTTGTCTCATGGCCAGTGTAACGGAGCGTCACGTTTTGTTTTGCTAATGCGATGGCATGCAAACTAATACAACATCATGTACGAATCTGAACAAACCAAATAGGCTCGTGAGTCAGTAAAACAGCCAGCAGACTTCACAGATTTGGTGGGTTGTTTGGGTTGCATTATGACATTTTGGTTAAAAATAATAGGTTCCTGCAGCGACATATATCCCACCTGTGCCTTCAGTGACCAGACAGAGACTCGGGTTTGTTTCCAGCCCCATGCCTTTCTGATCTGTACTGTCCTATTTTATCCGATAATGGTATAAAAATATTCAAAAAAATGTAAATCTTAAAAATACATGAATTAATTAATAATAATAACAATAATAATATGCATAGATGAATTGTTAAATAAGATCAAGATCATAGTGAATTTTCATTTTGTGCTGTAACACCAAAGCTGTCATCTGTCCTGTTAAAAACTGGTCTGTTTGTACATTTCTCAGTCCTAGACAGAATAAGAGCGGACGAGTGTCCTCTCTACAGGTTGTGTGCGTTTGTGATGACAGAGGGACTGACTTGTCGAGCGCGGGGATGTTCCTCTTGGCTGTGATGGCTCTGAAGCGCAGAATGATGTGAATGCAGAGAAACACCGCAATACTGTCGTAACAGTCGGACAAGTACGTGGACAGATTCTTCTGCAGACAGAGAGAAGACACCAAAATGACAATGGGACAATGTTTAATAAAATAATATTGTAATTTTTGTTACGAAACTGCATTACTGAAACACTGGACATGTGCAAATATCATGCAATAAGAGCGTGACTGTACCAGGAACATGCTGAGTGTTTTTCCCATAATGCTGTTGAACAAATCCAACGCGGAATTTCCGGCCACCATGAAGAAGTCGGACAAGAAGAGGAACTCTCGACAGCCGTTGTCCAGCAGAGCGTAGTGCTGACTGCGGAAGAGCGTCTCATACGGGTACTGACCGAGACAGAGAGACGCAGATCACAAACTACACTGCCACGGGAACAAACGCAAACTCTGACATCTTGTAGAGGACGCATTCTAGGACGTCAGTCCCTCGGATTTCAGCTTGCATTTTTGTTTTTTTAAGAAAAAAGGTGCAGTATTGCAGTCAAATCCAGAGACAAGCTGCAAATGTATCATGTACAGTGTTACTGATTGCTGCAGTCAGTCACAGTGTGCCGGCGATCGCGTCTAACGCTGCTCTTTCAGTAAAGTACAATTATTACTGCTACTTATTCTGATTATCAGCATTGCTGTGTCCATGAGGGACTATTATTACAAATGCAGCATTTATGCTCACAGTATTTACACATGAACTATATACAGCTAAGCACATCACGATTTTCACTGCAAAACAACAAAATATGCCGCAAATATTGCTGCGATGTCATTTTAGGCTGTGAAAATCAGGAAAAAGTTGCAGCAAATTGTGGTGGGACCGGTCATTGGGACGATACTACGATGTTCTGCTCCCTAGAAACGGCTTGATGCATGTCTACAAGATTTTGCTTTTTTTGTTGTTCATTTTTTCCTTTGCCAGAGGAAAAATACTGTCTGATAACTAGGAAGAGTACCAGCACCCCATGATCTGAAATATTACAGACAGACAGTTGATTTCTTCGGGTTAGGGCTGTTTATCGAGTGTGATGTGGTGTGAAGCAGAATCTCAGTGTCTCACTCTGGAGTCTCCTCTCTGAGCGGCGTGCGGGATCAGGATGGGCCCCTCCAGCTCTGCAGGACTCAGTACCGCCCCCCTCTGGCCAAGAGTAAAAATAGTGTTCCTACTCTTGAGAGAAGGCTTGGAGAAAAAACCTGCTTAGCAGTTAAAGAAATCAGCCACAGTATAATGCAAGCACCTTCTTCGACCACACCCAAGAGGAAATATGTTTACTGTCTTGAATTTCATATTCATCTCAGAGCAAGTTCTGTGACGTGCTGATTTTACGCTGATTTTACGGTCAGATGGCGGTTTGAAGGATATTTTTCTTGGCTGTGTCCTCCACTCCCATCAGATCATCCTTGTCTGCAACGTCTTCATACTGACAAAAAGAGAGAGAGAATAAAAAAATACATTTGCATATATATAACTATTAAACTGCCTTGACCTGCAAGACATTCTGCTGAAATTTTATGAAAAAAATAGAGGTGCTCCGATCAGGCTTTTTTGAGGCCGACCACTGATCGCCGATCACAGAAAGCAGTATCTGCCGATCCGATCACCGATACCGGTCTTTTTAAAGCCTCCTATTAATCATGTAGAATTATTTATAGAGATACTCCAATCAGGATTTTTAGATACTTATATATATCTCACATAAATGTTTGACCATGCAGTGCATTTTTGTTTTTAAAATTGTGCAATTATTGCACAATAGCTTACACACAGCACAAACCTGATTTCCACAAACACATTTATCCATTATTTTGATTTCAAATCCAAACACTGTTATTGAAAATACCTTTTCAGCATATTTACTGCAAACAATGCGCTGTCAATTTAATTCTGCGCGTGCAGCACACACTCCGCTCCTGGAACGCACTACTAGACCGCAACCGTGTGCATCTTGAGCTTGAACGCTTTAATCTGTTAGCATGAGAATGGAATAATGATCAGTAGCCGATCAATCGGAGCACCCCTAGAAAAAAACTCAATAAAGGCATCAGTAAACTATTACAGAAAAAAAATGATTATTAGACATTTGAGTGATTCTGAGAACATAAAGTTGATTTAAAAAAAAAACAAAAAAAACAATTGGATCTAAACATTCACATTTTATATAGAAAGAATGTTTTCAATGAGATTTCTGGAGACTGAACAGAGCACGTTCCTAGACTAAACCAAGCATAAGTAGATTCTTCATTCTTCCAGAACTCCAAAGGTCTGTCCAACTTTATTTTAGCATATAATTTATATTATATTATAAATTTTAGCCTTGATGTTCTTTTTGGTCAGTAGCGGCCAGCGTACACTGACCAGTCACATTTTGACACTCTCCCTGTTTGGTGTGATTGGCTACTGCAGATGTCACAGGGGTGCACACGCTCCACAGCAGTCATGAACTTTGGATCAAACCCTAAACCTACTCTGAAACTAGTTGAAGTGTTTGTTCAACCAGCTTCACGCAAGGTGTTTTGCATTAAAGCCCATTCTGGCCAAGAACCGCACAGTTACACAGGACGTCACTGTTCGAGCAGCATGTAAAGTGGGCAGCCACAGCTATTTAACATGACGTTTAGAGGTCAATAAATGAAGAGTTCAGATGCAAAACCAGCTAAAAGCCATCTCGGTCAAAAATGATATAATGAAAGTGAGTGAATGCTCCTGACACACAGAATACGTCCATCAAATACTTTTACTTCAAACTTGCTCCAAGTTCCAGCCTCAGTCCAATCAGAAGGACCGGTGCTTACATAGAAACCTATGCAAAGTAGCCAGAAAGAAATGCTCATTTTAAAGAAAAACGTCAGATGGATTTAGAGGCTTTTGCATCTGAACTCTTCAAATATACTCTCAGACTCAATCAGTCAAAACTCATCCAGTCGGTGTTTTAGCCTGTAAAGCGTAGCGCGTGTCTCACCTGGACTTTCAGCAGTCTGCCGCTGTATGACTTGAAGTAACTGAAGTAGATTTTGCTCATGGTGTCCACATACTCGTCCCGGATCTCCTTAGCGACTGTCCTCTCGTTGGCTAACAGGAACTGGTAGAAAAACCTGCAGATGACCCGAAACGCGTCCGTAATCAGAGCCACACTTCTCACCCGACAGAAATGAGAAAGGGTCATTGGGTAAAAGTGGAGATAATAATACGTAAAATGCTGTGCAATTAGCAATTTCCAGCAGATATTGTTCTTATTCGTTACTGTGCTGACGGCAGGGTCAGTCTCAGGAAAAGGCTGGATTGTTGAATTCATTTATTTTTGTCATTTCATTTCAGAAAGGCTCTGATGCACTTCTTCCGGCTTTGCTACTGTTCGGACGCTTTTGCTTACTGCTCCGCGCTTTGCTCCCTGTTTATATACTTTTCTCAGACTTTTAACCTCAGCAGATCAGCACAGTGCTCAAACACCACATTTTTGGCACAAACACTAAATTAAAAACTTTTCGTAACTGGAATAATACTACGAAAAAGGAGACTCTTTTCCTCCCACTGCCAGCCGTTTACATTCCGGAGACGGGAAAACACAACTGCCTACTTTCAACAGACGAGAAAGAAAATTCCTCTTCAGCCTCTTCTGGATTCTACTTGCTGCACAAACTGCCACAGACTTCTACAAAGGATTGTGGTTCTTGAAACAAAGTTACTTGCTGGACTTCCAAAACAGGCGGAACACTCAGCAGACCGTCGTCACGGACCCCCTCAGCATACAGCCGGTGAGTCCCATCAACCTAGTGAATCTCAACAGTTTATAAGTGTAGAGGAGCAAGCCGAAACTGATCGACACACTAATCGATGGCACAAACAGGGAGCGAGACCCAAAGGCACCCGAGACATCAGATTGTCACGAGTATCTCGTATTGCTGCGGTAGCATCCTCTTCCCCAGATATGGCTATGATGAGGCTTGCAAAAACTGGTATTTTACCACCTCCTATACAGCTTGAGAACAGATTTGAAGCACTAATGAATGTGGGTGAAGAATCCCCAAATGTGACTGAACATGGATCGTATGAACCAGCAGCTAACATCACTACAAACAGGCCTCAAGGTCGAGGAGACAGCGGCATTCAGCTCAGAGCGCAGCCGAGCCCAGGACTCTGATAGTGGGTGACTCCATTATTAGAAATGTCAGTAGCAGGACTACAACTACATGCTGCTTTCCTCAAGCAACCGTCTCTGATGTGAACAAGGAACTTCGGAACATCCTAATGAAGCACAAGACTGCAAATCGAATCATCATCCATGTGGGGAAGAATGATATTCGGAAAGAGCAGTCAGAACTCCTGAAGAAGGATTTCAGTGAACTCATCGAAACACATCGAAGACTTGAAGTTCAGACTTGAAGTTTTCACTCCGTCATCCTTCAGTGAAGTGTGCCAGTCCACCCAACATGAATGACACACACACACCTGGACAAAGTATGAGTGACCACAGGACTTCACATCAGCTTCAAAGTCGTCGTGTGGTCAACACATCCCACAAGGACACTGACAACGCCACACAGACACAACAAGCACTGCTCATGGACACCATCCCGGCTGAGCCCTGCCCACAGAGCTCATCACAGACAGACCGTGACGTACTACAACAGCTCCAAGACTCAGTGCCGAAGGACGACTTTCTGGTAAACAGCCAGGGAATCAGGACAACATATTTCAGCCACCGGAAACACCAGAGCCAGAGCCCCGCTCACCAGACACATTATCCCTCTCTCCAGCATCTCCACTTCTAAGCTTCTCACAGAAAATGGAGGAACTAGTGTATGCTGGAACCAGACTCTCCCACTCTTTTGCTGCAAGCCCCCAGATATCAACTAAAAAACGGCGGGCACCACAACCACCAAAGCCTGTGGGCCCAGCTCGCCCTCCTCCTCCTTCAAGAGCTCTCCGGCCGCTGCCACAACGCCAGGGCCCAAACCCTCCTCCATCTGCTGTAGGTGAACCAAAAACAACTGATAACAGCTCTCAGTGATATGTGTCGGGTCCCCGCTACGATAGCAGCAACACTCAGGGATGTTTACAGAACAAGCGGGAACCCAGTGTGCCTGTAGCTTTCACTATCTCTGTTTTATCACGTGATAGAAAGTCTAAGGCCTTCTCAAGCCGTACAGCTGACCCATCTAATCTGCGGCCTATTAGGCGTCAAACTAAGACTGCTCTAGAGACAAAAAGTAATGGCATCAAGTTAACATTTTTGAACATTCGCTCACTAAAAAATAAATCATTTCTGATCAATGACTTAATAACCACATGCAACCTGGATTTTATGTTTCTAAATGAAACATGGCTTGAAGACAGCTGCAGTGCAACAGTCCTCAATGAAACAGCCCCCCCTAACTTTACTTTCATGAGTGTCTGCAGAGCTGTTAGGAGAGGTGGAGGTGTAGCTGCTTTATTTAAAGATGTCTATCAATGCAAGCAAGTGTCATTTGGTCAGTACTTGTCTTTTGAATATCTAGGGATTGTGCTGAAAGGTGCTCCACGCACTCTATTTATCATTATTTACAAGCCTCCAAAATACTCTCCAGCCTTTGTTGAAGAGTTCACAGAACTGTTATCAATGATTTCCTCAGAGTTTGACTGTTTTGCTATTGCAGGGGATTTTAATATTCACACAGAAAATGCAGAAATCAAAACCACAAAAGAAATAATAACCGTTTTAAACACTTTTGACCTGATTCAGCATGTGCATGGACCCACAAACAAACATGGACACTCTTGATTTACTCATTAGTAAGGATCTAAACATTTCATCCATTGTCATTAAGGACGTACCACTATCTGATCACTTCTGTATTTTCTGTGATTTATTTATCTCTGCTACCACTGAATCTAGATCCTTCTCTGTCAGAAAGAGATGTATTAGCTGAGCGGATGTGGCGGAAGACGAAACCTGAAATTCACTATAGCATCTATAAAGACAGCCTTCATGCTTTCAATGTGGAACTAGCCACAGCAAGACAGAAGTTCTTCTCAAACCTTATAAACAGTAACCTAAACAACACTCGAACTCTTTTTGCTACCGTTGAGAGACTATCAAACCCCCCAACTAAGATTCCCAGTGAAATGCTCTCTGACAGCAAATGCAATGACTTTGCCTCCTTCTTTTCCGAGAAGATCAATAATATCAGAAAGGTGATTAGCACATCCTCAAGTTATGCAGAGGTTAGACAGATTCGACCACAATTTCAAAAAGAAGTCACTATGTCTGTTTTTTAAAGCAATTGATAGCAAAACTTTGGAAGAAATAGTACAGCACCTTAAATCCTCAACCTGCAACCTTGACAAACTTCCCACATCTTTTTTCAAAAGTGTGTTTAACTGTTTAGAAGCAGATCTCTTAGAAATGGTAAACACCTCACTTCTTTCTGGGACTTTTCCAAACTCCCTGAAAACTGCAGTTGTTAAGCCTCTTCTGAAAAAGAGCAATCTTGATAACACCACATTGAGCAACTATAGACCAATATCAAATCTTCCTTTTATAGGCAAGATTATTGAAAAGGTAGTTTTCAATCAGTTGAACAAATACTTAAACTGAAATGGATACCTGGACAATTTTCAATCTGGTTTCCGACCGCATCACAGCACAGAGACGGCGCTCGTTAAGATAATAAATGATATTTGCTTAAATTCTGATTCTGGCAAAATATCAGTGCTGGTACTACTAGATCTTAGTGCTGCGTTTGACACTGTCGATCATAACATTCTTCTAGAGAGACTGGAAAACTGGGTCGGGCTTTCTGGGATGGCTCTCAGTTGGTTCAGGTCATACTTAGAAGGGAGAGGTTATTATGTGAGTATAGGAGAGCATCAGTCTAAGTGGACGTCCATGACATGCGGAGTCCCTCAAGGCTCAATTCTTGCGCCGCTCTTGTTTAGCCTGTATATGCTCCCAAGTCAAATAATGAGAAAGAACCAAATTGCCTATCACAGCTATGCTGATGATACCCAGATTTATCTAGCCTTATCGCCAAATGACTACAGCCCCATTGATTCCCTCTGCCAATGCATTGATGAAATTAACAGTTGGATGTGCCAGAACTTCCTTCAATTAAACAAGGAGAAAACTGAAGTCATTGCATTTGGAAGCAAAGAGGAAGTTATTAAAGTGAATGCATACCTTGACTCTAGGGGTCAAACAACTAAAAACCAAGTCAGGAATCTTGGTGTGATTCTGGAGTCAGACCTTAGTTTCAGTAGTCATGTCAAAGCAGTAACTAAATCAGCATACTATCATCTCAAAAACATTGCAAGAATTAGATGTTTTGTTTCCAGTCAAGACTTGGAGAAACTTGTTCATGCCTTTATCACAAGCAGGGTGGATTACTGTAATGGTCTCCTCACTGGCCTTCCCAAGAAAACCATTAGACAGCTGCAGCTCATCCAGAACACTGCTGCCAGGATTCTGACTAGAACCAGAAAATCTGAGCATATCACACCAGTCCTCAGCTCCCTACACTGGCTTCCAGTTATATTTAAAATTGATTTTAAAGTACTTTTACTCATTTATAAATCACTCAATAACCTAGGACCTAAATACATTGCAGACATGCTCACTGAATATAAACCTAACAGACCACTCAGATCATTAGGATCGAGTCCGTTAGAAATACCAAGGGTTCACACAAAACAAGGGGAATCCGCTTTTAGCTATTATGCTGCCCACAGTTGGAACCAGCTTCCAGAAGAGATCAAATGTGCTAAAACATTAACTACTTTTAAATCTAGATTCAAAACTCATCTGTTTAGCTGTGCATTTAATGAATGAGCACTGTGCTTCGTCCGAAATGATTGCATTATGTATAATCATTTTCTGTTTTTAACTGTCTTAAACTTATTTTAAATAAATTTTTAAATCATTTTTAAATCATTACATCAATCAGTTTTTACATTTTACATGTTTTGTTTTATTGTTGTGATCATTGTTTTTATGATTATTCTACTTCCTTTTATGTAAAGCACTTTGAATTACCTCTGTGTATGAAATGTGCTATATAAATAAACTTGCCTTGCCTTGCCTTGTTAAACACAGGTCAGGATCAGGCACAGACACTGATGGACTACCATCACGCCCAAAACCTTCAGACCAGCGGTCGACAAACATGATTACAAACCCACAATCTTTCTCTTTCAAGATATTATTGTGGCAGCCTCGTTTTAAATGGGGGGATGTCACAGAATTAACAAGGTTAAACAGAAAGCATTCTCTGAGAAATATTTTGGAAGGGTGTACCTGTACTTGAGTAACGTGTTCTGAGGGATCTGGTAGTTGGTCATGGGCTTTCTGAAGGAGTAGATCTTCTGCAGGATGAACTCACGGATCTTTGAGACGGCCTGCGAACGGGATCGCAACAGAGTCATACCGCGACAGAAAATACTTTGCATTGATCCGACGGGATCATTAGACGAGTCGACCTGCGATGGGCTCTCACCTTAATTTTGAGGCGATCTACGATGTCCTGTATGTCAGAGCAGGCGAGGGTTTCTCTGAAGCTGAGCTCTTTCGCGTAGTTGATCTTGCTGTTGAGCTCGTGAAGTTGCTCCAAGAACTCCTGCTCGGTTACAGGACTGTCCAGAATCACGCTGCAACACACACAGTTGTTCAGTAAATGATTCAGAAGGTACGCGGCCGCCTGTAACGAGACGCTCGGCGCGTGTCCTTACGAGATCATGGTGCTGGGAACGACCAGTTCGTCCACCAGCTGGCTGAGCTGACTGCGGACGGCCTGACGGTTCTTCAGCCTCATGTTCATGCTGACCGACTGCTGCTGCAGCGTCTGGATCTCACTGCTGATGGACGACAGGTCGCTCTGAAAGCTGCTCAACATGCCCTCCATACGCTGGACACACAGCAAACGGCAGCGTCGTTTACATATACCGTTTTACTTGAGTTTTAGTTAACTGTAATAACCACGCTTCAAACGGCACACAGCCGTTCTTCTCAATTACAGTTTAGGTTTTAACATGAACGGGTTTCCTCCGTGTGCTGTTTTCCGGTGACAGGTTATTGAGTGATGTCTATGTCACCGTTTGTAAAGTGCTGAACGCACTCACCTCCAGTATGGAGTCACAGGCCGTGATCTGGTTGTGTAAAGAGGCAATATTCTGACTCTCTTTGATATCTGCACCAGCGCTACTGTTAAGGTTCTCTAGAAACAAGTTTTAAATAATAAGCCTTGATTACTGAACCATAAACCACGCTTCATGTTCACTGACAGGGGAGTATCAGTCCAAAAGAGGAGGAGAAAAACATCATATGCAAAATCATAACGCTGATATGAGGGTGAATCCTATAAAGTAGTCAACTATTTTTTCCTTTTGATGACCTGACATGTTTTGATGTGTGATTCTGTCATAAATCCTCCGAAGTAAGGATACAGTCCTTGATCGATACTTGTTCGATGCGCTGCAGCTCCGTCTCCACCTGTTTGGAGTACTGCCGCAGATCCACACCCTGATACGCACAAACACACGAGACACGTCGTCATCCTCACACACACTGCTATTCCTATGTAGATGTAATGGGTGTTTTTTACTGTCCAAACTGTATTTTTTATCCTCTTACCCTAACCCTACAACAAAACTACAGGCATTTTTACATGTTCAAAACACTTCATTCTGTGTGATTTATAAGCTTGTTTCCCCATGCAGACTACAAATATGTCCCCACAAGGTCAAAATGTTCTGGTATTACTACTCTTGACATAGTGAATACCAATACACACACACACTCCAGTAGATCAATTTCCATCTCACCGTCTTGAGTGCTTCCTTCACCAGATCATCCTCCAGATTTGCCTGAATGTGAACTGAAAAAAAGACAAATGACAAGGAATTTACCAGTGAATTATCCCAGGTATCTGAATTTTTGTACTTAGCTGATCAAAAAAAAAAACAGCACTTACTGTCCACCTCATCCAGAATGAACTCATCTGTGGTGATGTCCAGATCACCCAAATTCAGTGCGGGAACCACATCAAAGTCAGACTTCTACCAACACATCAGAGAGACAGACAGTCAGCACTCAACTGGTCAACGTGCCAATGCATCAATACAAAAAAAAATAAATAATAAAATAGGGCTGCACGATTTGGGAAAATTTCCATATTGCATTATTGAGGTCAATATTGCGATACGCGATTGCGATTATAATAAATGGTATTGTGAGTCAACTTGATGGGTTTTTAAAGAAAATGCACACACAGATTAGTGATAATGCAGAAATGTGTATTTGTAACACTAGAAATGGTTTCAAAATAAATTATTTTTACCAAATGAAATAGCATTTGCATTAATGTAAACTTATTTTCTCAAAAGTATAGCTAAATTAAATAAAATAAAAACATACACATTTTCACAAAAATAAGATATTTTAAAGATTTTGCTCAAACAAACGGACATTTATGAAGAATGTAACATATACTCTGTGTAAACTCTTTTGAAAAGGAAACTGGATATGTTTTTGGTCGATCGGATCACAAGTGGACAATGGAGACACAGTCGTTTACACCTGGCGTTTTAATCTGTCTCTTCTGTCCACTTTCGACCACTTCTGATCACATTCCTGCATTTACATACATTACAAACTCAACTGACTGGCGTCTCTCCTGTATGATTTCATGTGATTCTCTTCAGACATTAGAACTGTACATGAATTATGAGCTTCTAGAACGTTTGACCTCCTAACTGAAGATCTTTTTTACGAATATAAATAAAAACAGTATAAATAAAAATAGTCTAAACAAAAAATAGCTGTATTAAATGCAAACAATAGTGCAGCCATAATCAAAGTAGGCTAGGCTACTCTCTCAATGTTCAAAGTGCAAATAGAGACCAATTTTTTTAAGCCTGATACAGAGCTATAGACAACTACACAACCTATTATATGATACATACAAATAACAACATATATGTTATGTAGCCTAATTTGCGCGCACTGTGGAAACAATCTCTCTAAAAGCGGGTATTAAAATTGCTTTTGAAGGCGCGTGCGCGTTTTACTTTCGGTTTCCTTTTAAGGATCGTGCGAATTCTCAGCGGCGCTGAGCTGCTTACTACAACACGAGACATTCATTTAACAAACGAAAGTGAGGGGGACACAAACGGGATTTTGAAAAGTGGATGTGGTCAAAAGTGGACAAGCTGAAAACGTTTTACACCCCTATTTACACCTGTACTTAGCATTGTCCACTTGTGATCAGATCGACGCATCAGAAAACGCATGTTAATACCAGGTGAAACAGGGCCTCTAATTAATGCACAGTACCTCTCTCTGGTCAATGTCAGTAATCTCAAATCCAAAATATCGCCTTTTTTTTTTTGGCTACCAGATCAGTGTCGATCTCCTCGGCATCCATCCACGCTGCGCACACAAGTGAACACGCACGCACACGCGCACGCCACACGTGCACTGCCTATACTGAGAGACTGTCAGATTTTTTGTTTTAATCTTTTTTGTTTGTTTGTTTGTTTGTGTTGTTAGCGGTACGGAAAATCAGCAAACTGTCTCAGAAAGTAGGTGTTCTCAAGTCCACACTTATTTAATATAATCGCAACATTTTGCCGTCATATAATCGCACAGGCTGACATCGCGATTGCGATACGATTAATCGTGCAGCACTAAAAAACATGAACCCAAGAGAGAGACAGAGCAATGTTAGCCAATCCAAAGCCAAACACAATAATCACTACATGCTCAGCTGCACTGCAGTGAATGGCATCATTATATAAACGTCATCTACTGTGCTGCAAGTGTGTAACCTCATGGTTTCACTTTCTTACACTTTGGCACTGGTCATTCAATATTACTTATATTTACATATGAGGTACACAAATGCCACACGTGTGAGTATATACAGTAAATATGCATTGTAGATTCGAAACCCCCAACGCCCGTTCTGACGATCTCTTTCCACAACCTCTAACACCTCCAGCAACCCCCCTCTTCCCCCCTCCTGCTCTTCAGATCAGTCAAAATGACGTGCGCCAGGTCCTCAGAAAGAACAAAAGAAGAAACGCACCAGGCCCAGTCTGTCTGAAAACCTGTGCTGATCAGCTGGCCCCCATCTTTTCACAGATCTTCAACAGGTCTCTGGACCATCATGCTTCAAACGCTCCACCATCATCCCCGTCCCAAAGAAAACCAAGATAACAGGACTTAACGACTACAGACCTGTGGTGCTAACGTCTGTGGTCATGAAGTCATTTGAAAAACTGGTTTTGGCTTATCTGAAGGACATCACTGGACCCTTACTGGACCCCCTGCAGTTTGCTTACCGAGCAAACAGGTCCGTGGATGATGCAGTGAACATGGGACTGCACCTATGTGAGGATCCTGTTTGTGGACTTCAGTTCGGCCTTCAACACCATCATTCCTACGCTTCTCCAGACCAAACTAAACCAGCTCTCTGTTCCTAGCTCTATCTGTAAATGGATCACCAGCTTTCTGACAGATAGGCAACAGCTGGTGAGACTGGGGAAATTGATGTCAAGCAGCCGCACCACCAACACTGGCGCTCCTCAGGGTTGTGTTCTCTCCCCACTGCTCTTCTCCCTGTACACCAACGACTGCACCTCTAAAGACCCCTCTGTCAAGCTCCTGAAGTTTGCAGACGACACCACACTCATCGGCCTGATTCAGGATGGTGAAGAGTCTGCTTACAGACAAGAGGTTGAGCAGCTCGCTGTCTGGTGCAGTCTTAACAACCTGGAGCTCAACACGCTCAAAACAGTGGAGATGATCATAGACTTCAGGAGACCATCCATCTGGCCGGCGGTACAGAGCCCCAAACTCCAGGACAACCAGGCACAAGAACAGTTTTCCCCCCAGGCAATTCTCCTTATGAACAGTTAAATGTTCCCCCCATTGTGCAACATAATGTGCAATAACTCTTTATTATTAGTTACCACACCCATCCTAGCACATCCCTGCATTTCTACCTCTTTCTATTCTATTCTATTCTATTCTATTCTGTTATCTATAGCACAACTGTACATACCACTTATTTATTTATTTCTCTATTTATTGTTCTAATTTTAGTCTATTTATATGTACATATGTGTATTTTATTCTCATCTTGTGTTTATTGTCTGTATGATGTTGCTGTCTCTGTGTACTGGAAACTAATGACACTAAAACAAATTCCTAATATGCACAAGCATACTTGGCAATAAAAGTTCTTTCTGATTCTACATGAACGCACAACCGAGAAAACAGCAGAAAAAATACGACAGTAATCAACGAATGATAAATAACTGAACAGAGAGCAGTGCACAGAATAATTTTACACTTCACAGTGTGTTTTTGTGTGCAATAATGTCTCAGTGTTGTCTTCTGGTACTCCAGAGCGTTATTATGGGTGTGTTTTTGACGCGTCACTGCGCTGTCACGTGATCTTACTGATATGACATCGGGAAAATATGATTTCTTAAGACGTTGACCGAAATAACGAGCTGCACAGGCCGCTATCAGTCGCGATCATTAAACGACCTTTATAGCAATTATAATAACTGTGATGCATCTGTATTATAATGTATTATAATTATAATAACTGTTTCATCTAGAAACACAGCAGGTCCGCGTCATCTCTGTGAAACAGCTGAGAGAGCGCTAGCAGTGCTGCTGCTGACGGGAGTGAACGGCTGAACGCGACCAGTGAAGCTGCTGTAACACGAGTGAAAGTCCTCATCACCTCATCCTGTAGATACGCCATCGCTCCAGCAGCCACAGAATCAGAGCCGGAGTTTGAATGTACAGCTCCAGCGATCTGCGCCTCCTCCGCCATAGCGTCTGCAGTTCACAAAAACTACACGTCCGTTCAGTATTATAGTCCCCGCAAACATCAGTTCCGCCAAAATGCGTGTCGCGCTGTAAAATCACAAGACATTATTAACAAAAGGGTGAAAACTGTAGAATATATATTACAGTGTACTAAACAACGTCAACTGTGCCTTTATATTTTTAAATATCATCGGTTTAAAATACTGTTTTAGTCCCGTCGGACATTTACATCGTGACGGAACATGTTCCTGTCGAGTTCGCGTGTCGGGTGGTGAAATTATCGCGAGATCGTGATCACTTCCTCTTTGCGCGGAACCAGCGAACAAGATGGTAGGCATGAAATGAAATCCTCAAGATTGTGGTTGAAATCTTGTAACATCGTGCGCATTTGTGTGTATATCGTGGCACTGATGTGACATCTTATGTTTTTAGTATATAGAGAATATATTTAAGTGAAGATTTCGGGCTTACAGTATGGATTGTAAGTTAAATAAATGACAGAAAACCCGTGTCAAGTCCGCGCCGGTTTAAGGAGACAAAGTGCACCATGGTCTTACCACATGCAAAACTATAATGATTTTATTGAAATGTATGTATGTTTAGTTTTGGCGAGAAAGCGCGAAACTCTTCTGTAGTTGTAGTCAGTAAGTTGTTGAGCCGCTGGGCTGTTACATTCGTGTATCACACAGTAGTTGAGGTCGGTTTGACTGCACAGTTTGTGTGGATGAGTGTGTTGCTCACACTGATCGTGTGTGTTTGTGTGTTTTCTCAGTCGCTCGTCATTCCAGAGAAGTTCCAGCACATTCTGCGTGTTCTGAACACGAACATTGACGGAAGACGCAAAATCGCGTTTGCCATCACCGCCATCAAGGTGAGTGGTTTAAACTGGAAGCGTCCCGTTCCTCTGTGTGTTCAGTTCTCAAACTCTCTGTTGAACGTGTGCTCCGCAGGGTGTGGGAAGGCGATATGCCCATGTGGTGCTGAGGAAAGCAGACATTGACCTGAGCAAGCGGGCTGGAGAACTCACTGAGGATGAGGTGCGTTTCTTCTTCACTTTTCTTTCTGAGCAGAGGAAAAAACACATTTGTAAAACGCATACGTCCACCTATAAATAATAAAGTAGACCAAGCCTTTACCTTGCATTAAAAGTCATGCGTAGACCTGTTGCTAAGCATTTAGGGATGTCGCAATTCTCAATATAATATCGAACCGTTCAGTACGAGCTTGTGAATTGCGCCTGTGCGGTTTTGCATTTAAACTTGTTTTATTTCTCTCAGAATTTGCTGTATGTGTGCTAGTGATGGGAAATTCGGATCATTTTAACGACTCGGACCTTTGAGTCTCGTTCAGCAAAATGAATAAATCTTTTTTCGAGTCATTTCGTTCATTTTAGTAAAATATAATTAAAATGTTACGTGTTACTTCCCTAACACATCTACTGCTTACACAAACGTTGGTCACACTACAAACAAGACAAAACTATAATGCTATAAGAAACAGAAAATATGATTTTCTATGATTCTCTCACCTCGCCTCTTATCTGACAAGTTTTCAGGTTTGAGTCGTTCGTTCATCACGTGACAGCCCCATAAGATGAACGAACGAATCTAAAAACCCGAAGACTCGAAACAGGTGAACTAATTCCAGTACAGAGCCTAATAGGATGTTGCGCATGCGTGACCACTCGTTCTTCCCGAGTCACATTAAAGATTTGTTCAAAATGAACGAATCGTTCAAAAACGACCCATCACTAATGTGTCCCCGTGATTTCATGTGCTGAAATGAGGAAACGCTTCCCTGCTTATATTTGAAAAAGCAACACATGCAGAGCATCTTCCATTCTGATGACATGCAATGATAAGCCTTTCTAAACCTGTTGTACAACAAGAGTTACAAAAACAAAAGTTACGAAACCACGCTTTTTTTCAATGTACAGAGGTTTAAGGGAGTATTTTAATTTGTTGCAAAAAAAAAAAAAAGATATCAGAACCAAACCAAAAACCGAGGTACGTGTCGAACCGTGGACTAACTGTATTGTTGCATCGCTAGAAGCATTACTGTTGTGCTTTATAAAAACTGAGAATCGTTAAAAAAAGAATGAATCGTTTGTCAGTAAGAGAACATTTTGCTTTGGACTACAAATAAGACCATATCAGTTATTTTGGTGTGAAAAATCTCAAAGGAAAATAAGGACATGTTTTTAAGTGTATGTTGTATGTAATGTTCATTTGAGGTGTGATTGATTGATTAATTGATTGACAGGTGGAGAGGGTGGTGACCATTATGCAGAATCCTCGCCAGTACAAAATCCCTGACTGGTTCCTGAACAGACAGAAGGACATTAAAGATGGAAAATACAGTCAGGTATGGTCCGAGTGCCGCTTTAACGTTTTTCTTTTGTTGTGTTTTTTTTTTTTTTTGTTTTGTTTTTTTTGTCATGATAAAGGGTCAACTGCAAAATCTGATCTTTCTTGATGGCGTGTCTTTATCTGTGACTGTATTCACATTAGAACTGTATTCGCCATCGCTGGGACATTAAGAGAGCTGCGCAAAACCACAATACTTCATAACCTAATAGTCAGAGCTTGTCTAAATGGTGTTGGAGTAGCCCTGTGATCTTGGGAACCAAGTAGACTCCTGTTATCTGTAAGAGTGAGGTGACGGGCAGGAAGCACCACTCGTTATCTTCAGAAAATGTAGTCTTTTTTTTTTTGTGAACTGCAGTGAGAGGTTTAGGGCTGTTTGAACATCTGGCTGTGATGAGCTGATTGGACCTGCGTATTTTATCTATTACGAAAGAAACGGAGCCCGTCTTAAATCTGAATACGGGTCTCGGTGACGCTGGTCTACCGGTCCTCTGTGGTGTTGCGTATTTGTAGGTCATGGTAACCACAGTAAAACAGGGCCATGTATGTCTCTTCACTACCATTGTTTGAAGAAATTCAGCAAAACTGTTGTTTATGAAAATCGCTGTCCTAAACATTTAGTAAGCTGTGGCAGTGGGGGTTTATTTGCATTTAAAACAAATTGACTGTGTTCCTTTGCTCTTGTGATACATTATACAGGACAGTAACTGATATTCAGTACAAATTCACTACATTTTCCAAAATGCCGTGATCACAGTCAGTGGTAGCACAGCAGGTCCATATGAAACGCTGGTGGTCTGTGGGTTGAAGAGCCTTCGAACTCGATCAGATTCATAAGGCTTGTAAGAGAATGTGCTGCACGTTCAGATCTTCTCACTGGAGCTGGCAGTGCAGTTTAATGAAGGCGTCTCAAGTAAACGCACCTGCTATTCCCTTCACTCGCCTGAAACTTTGCTCTTCAAGTGCAGCGTCCTCGTCTGCAGCGCGCTTCGTTTTGAAGGAAGTTGTGTGTGGAGGAGGTAGTTTTGCAGTGACTGAGTGTCGCGTTGGTTCTCCGCAGGTCCTCGCTAACGGTCTGGACAACAAACTGAGAGAAGATCTGGAGCGTCTGAAGAAGATCAGAGCTCACCGTGGTCTCCGTCACTTCTGGGGGTGAGTTTCCTGCAGCTCATTTAAATAACGAGTCTAGCAACGTAAAGACCTGACGGGGAATGATTTTGGTGCCCGGAGACACAGGGACGTCCCGTATAAATGCAGCGCTTTGTTACGACCCAGTTTAGGGTCCAACATAAGAAAGCCAGTCTAAACACAAAAAACAGTGGCCAAGGCAAAAAGGTTAAGATTTTATTGTATTATTGTATTAATATGATAAAAATAGAAAACGGCAAGAAATGTATTTAAACAAATTATGAACAGGGACTGGTGAGCTAACTCATTTAAACGAAAGAGAATAATGAAAACCAAAATCAAACACAAAACAGAGTTCCCAGGGCAAGCCGCCATTGAAGTGCCACCAGCAGCTCTTAAACGCGCAGAGGCTTCAGGTGTTCTTACTAGTGTCTGCCCCCATCCAATTAGCAGCTGCACTCAGGAAAGAAAACAAAGAAAGAGCAGTGGCTTGTAACAGCTTATTAGAATCAGCTTGATGGTGTTTGATGTGGATGCCATCAGGTCTCAGAAGATTTCCTAATGATGCGTTCGGGTCTCACGAGCTGTGAACTGCTGTGAGCTTGTTTGATTTACTCTTGTCTGTTTTCTTCTCTCTTCTCTAGTCTGCGTGTGCGCGGTCAGCACACCAAGACCACCGGTCGTCGTGGCCGTACCGTGGGAGTGTCCAAGAAGAAGTAAACTCTTAATAAAAGTCAACTGTTTCAGCCAATCTGTGTCCTGCTCTCAGTCTTTACTGATCCTCTCAGGTAACGGTAAAGAGAGTCAACTGATGAATTCTGGGTTATCGGTATAAATGTAATCTGTTAATTCTCCATGAAGAACCTCGGATGATTTGATCCCGGTCCAGATTTACAGATAATGTACTCACCCCTTTGTCGTCCAAGATGTTCGTGCATTTCTTTCTTCAGTCAATAAGAAATTGTTTTTTGAGAGTACACCTCTCAGGATTTCTCCCCATACAGTGACTTCTACGGTACCGCGAGTTTGAACTTTCAAAATGCAGTTTAAACACGGGGCTCTAAACGATCCCAGCTGAGGAAGAAGGGTCTTCTCTAGCAGAACTATTGGTTCTTTTCTTTAAAAAAACTGACGATATACTTTTTTTTTTTTACTGAACCAGTGTTTACAAAGTGAACGTGCAGAGGTCGTCAGACAAGTTTTACAAAAAAAGGTAAAACGGCAATGCAGGATGGTTTTGATGTTGGAAGAGAACATGAAGAGTTTTCTGACATACCCTAACTGTATTGAACAGGACTGCACTTCACAGAGCTAGACAAGACGAGCGGCTGAGGTTAAAAACTGTATCAATTTTATTATTATTCAAGTTGCAATTCCTGTTTCTTATTTTGTGAAGGAAACCAGCTTCTATTCAAATCAGATTCATGAATGTGGCCACATTTAAAACACACACACACACACACACACACACACTGTCATGAAGGGGTCTGTTACTCTGTATCTGTCATTTCTAACCAGAGGTAGTCTGGAGTATTAAAACAAAAAAACAAGTTCTGACCATATTATTGAGGTTGTCAACAGATATAACAGTAATAACCATGATTATGGTGATCTTATTATTGCAGTCACTTCCATTTAAAACAAACCATATTAAATTAGTTTGACTATTGTGATCCGTCATCTCTGGTTAGCTGTTTGCCTGGCATCCAAAATCAGTCAAAAGCGTCTTCTGTCAGCCCAAGAGGCAAAGCGATGGTGAAAACAAACATATAAATCATTAAATGAAATTATTATAAATGAACAAAAACAGAGAAAGTGACGCAAAAGCATGGTTGCTACTGCGAATCCGTAGATCTGTCCATACAGACTCCAGAGGGAGCGTTCTTCAGTCGTCTCCTCCTAAAACGTTATATTCACTAGCATAAGCTCAGATTTGATAACATGCCCACAGCGGCTTCAGAGGACTTGCTGAATTTAGGGCCTGTCCCAAAACCCACAGGCGCAGTGCACACGGACCACTCATCTATTTACATGAGCTACTGACCCGATGAGGCACATTTACAACATACAACATAGCTTTATTTACACATTTTACACATTAAAATAAGCTTAGAGATGTCTGTCGAGTAGTCCATAAGTAACAGACAACAAAATGTAATAGTGGTGCTATTTAATAGTGATAAAAAGCAAGTGCAATTGTTTTACAAAATATACACGCTCATCTCTGTGCCAATAAAATGTGTGGTATGTTGCATTTTACTATTGTATTAGAATGATTAATTAAAGGTAGACAGGAGCATTTCTCTCAGTGATGTTGGGGCACAGTTGCTGAACATATTGAATGATGGGATACACTTACACCAGTGCAGCATCAGGGAGAGTGTGCCTCGAGGCATTATTCAGACCCCGGACGGTCTTGTGCGCTCATTTCCTGTCACATACACGTGGTCTGATTGAACGCAAGTGTGGGAACTGGGAGTGTCTTAGTTTCCACAGACGTACAGATAATGCTTTACTGACGACCGACCGCTTCCGTGCAGGAGGACGACCTCAGGAGAGAAAGAGCCCGTCACTCTCCTTTAGGTTCGAGATGATTTCCCTTGGCTTTCGTCCGTCTGTCCCAGTTGAGGCGTCTGATTCTGGTCTTGCGTAGGAGCGTAATAGAGCTCCAGAGGCTTGCAGAGCTTCCAGAACTTCTCGTTCACCAGCTCCAGAGTCAAAGAGCCGTTCAGCGTCTGAAAGACAGAGAGGATGAAGACAGGACAAGCCAAACTCCGATTTCTCAGACCACGGGTAGGCTGACTCACGGTGAACTGTCCTGCCGCCGTGCTGATGTAGATGGTGAACTGTTTCTCGCTGACGTCCCGCAGAGCTCCCGGCTCTCCCTCGGCGCTCCGACCGTCCTCAAGAGCCACGCGCAGGGCCAGGTATTTGGACAGGTGGTCCACGGTGGCGTTGGCCGTTGTTTTGACGTATCTGTGAGCACAAGGGGGAAAGTTACCCGATTACACATTGTCCATAATGCTGTGTGAGCACCTGAAAAAAAAACAAAAAACGATCTCATCTTGGCCTTACAGTGGAGGTCTGGGTAGGCTAATGTGAGATTTCAACATCCTGTAAAGCTTTCATGCTTTAAAAATCCTCCTGCGGCACCGAAAGCTTCCTCTCACTGCAGAATCGCCCTCAGTTTGCTTATGCAGCGTTTTGGAAGGAAACTTTAAGACTTTGCAAAGTCTTTTTAAGACCAAGTAAAGAAATAAAGGAAATAAACTGAACAGAAAACAATACATCAATACGGTCTCCAAGCGTAAATGTCTTGTGTTCAACAGCCAACCGATCACCATTACATTAGAATTCATATTACAAAAGAAAAACCATTAAATCAGAAAAAATATAACCGCTCTGCTCCCAACCGCCAGAATAAGGAAATAACTTGACTCTACCAAATGATCTTTGCATTGTTTTCCAATGGAAAATGTCTGGAGTTTCTACAATCAAGATAAACTTACTGGAGAAGCAAAATGAGATAAGAAGTCTAGTTTTATAACTAATTGATCAAAGTGCCAAAAAAAATCAACTTAATTCAAAGGTTAATTCAAAAACAACTTTTCACTACCCACTGGCAGATACTTTAAGCTTAAACTCAAATGCTAAGAGAAAACAAAAATACTAAGCAAAATCATCATAAATCAACATTTAAGGCTTTCTGCTCTGATTTAAAGCCTTGATTGGTGAATGAAGGCTTTTCGTGACCTCTATAACACCTGCAGAAATACCGTGTCTGGCTGTACTGTTGGTTGCCGACCAGCAGGGGATGCGGGCAAAATATAAGTTCGATTTCCGAGCTGGGGCCGCGTCCCGGCCGCTGTCGAGGAGGGGAGCGACTGTCTCCGGGAGCCTCGGGTCCGGAGTCGTCGGACGCGTGCGCTCTTTTCCCGCGGCTGGGGCCGGCCTCTGCGGCGCAGCTCGCCGGGGCGGAGGCCGCGTGGCGCGGAGGGCCGGAGTCGTGCGACACGTGCGAGCGAGCGTCCCCGTTGTCCTCGCCGCCGCTGAGCGTAGCGTTCTCGCTCTCCGGATGCAGCTTGCGCACACGCTGAGGTCTAAAACGCAGACGACAGGAAAAAGTTTCAGGAAACAACAGACTGACCCACAGAGCACTGCGTTTACTCCCATTTGAGGAGCTCACAGAAAAACCTGACCATCATAAGTGCACCCTGTAATGACACCAGACGGGGGAGATAGCAACACAAACACAACACGACAGCAGACGGGCGAGGTGACCTGTGTCTGGCCTGCATGCGCAACCCCTGCTCGATGCTGCTGCTCAGAGCCTCTTGGTTGTGCAGGCGGCTGAGCTGCTCCAGGACCTTGTCCTGATGGGCCTCGTACTCGTCGCGGCTCGGGTACATCTTGGAGATCAGGGCGTCGAAATTGGGGTCGGCGCGGAGAGAGCGCTTGGACACGAGCTTTTTCCTGCAGGTCGGACATTCTTTATTTCTGCAGGGGGGAAATGATAGAAAGGCAGCGCTGAGCGAGAGATCTCTGACTGACGCGAAGTTACAAACCACAGGTCCGAAAAATGCGGTCGCACCCCGATCGAAGCGCGGTGACGATGCACTCGGAGCAGAAGCGATGCAGACACTCTTTGGTGGTCATGGTGTTCTTCAGCATGTCCAGACAGATGGGACACATCAGCTCACTGTGGAGGCTTCTGGGAGACACGGCAATCTCCGTGCTGTCCATGATCGCCTCCTGAAACAACATTATACACAACTATACGCTGAACAAGATAGGTAGAGCAGGACTTGATTTTTACCCACTTCTCCAAAATGTCCAAAAAGCATAATAGTGTCAAGTCAACCGGAGATCTCCAGCTCAAATTTGGGATTTTGCTAACATTTTTTCTGAAGAAAGATAGACTTGTAGTGATGAATGACTAAATATGAAATGTCATGGATGAATATTTACTGAGTAATCCACTATTTTGTAGAGGGGGGTCAAAATGGCACCTGAGATTCAGAGCCAAATGACATACATTTCTAGCTTCAACATTATTTGTTCTTCACAATAAAAGAAAACAGTATCATATTTTTACAAGTTGACCCACTTTTGGTTTTTGGCCACTGAAAATGTGTACATTTCAACAATTTACTCCTGAAGCCGTATTGAAATTACAATATCTCTGGAACTGAACCATACAGAGCCTTAAAAATGGATATCGAAAAGGGCATTAAGATGTCTTTAATGCTTCTTGAGTAACAGACATGCAAACTTTGGAGTGAAAACTTGAAAAGTGCCGTTTCCCCATTTTTGAATGGTCACCATTGGCACATCATGTAACAAAGATTGATAAATTCAACAGATTTTACTAACAGAGCTACCAGTCTCTGTGAAAATAACGTCTTTCTGAAGTCATTTTTAACCCCCTATAATCTGGCTCTGAATCTCAGGTGCCATTTTGACCTCTCTCTACAAAACAGTGGATTACTCAGCAAATATTCATCCATGACACTTAATATTTTGGCTTTCATCACTATAAATGTATATCTTTCTTCTGAAAAAAATATTAGCAAAACCAAAAAAAAAAAAAAAAATATTGTCAAATTTATTTGCTTTATTTGACACGGAATGCCCCACCAGACCCCGTAGTTTTCTGTAAGGGGTTGGGTTAGGAGTGGGGTTATGGGATAGAAAATATAATTTGCTCAGTATTAAAGCCACGATGACAGCCGTGTGTGTGTGTGTGTGTGTGTGTGTGTGTGTGTGTGTGTGTGTGTGTTTACTTGTTTTTGCTACATTGTGAGGACCAAATGTCCCCATGGGTACAAAAGCTTATAAATCATACAGAATGAGATCTTTTGAGAAAGTAAAAATGCAGAAAGTTTTCTGTAAGGGTTAGGTTTAGGGGTAGGGTTAGGGTAAGGGGATAGAAAATACAGTGTGGACAGTATACAAACCATTGCGCCTATGGAGAGTCCCCACAAAGATAATAAACCAGACTGTATGTGTGTTTGTGTGTACCTGTGGCGTTCGGTGGAGCTCATACAAACTCAGTTCCCATGTCTTACTCAGGGTCTGAACACTCACTGGATTCGCCATCATGACTTCACCGAGAACTAAAGCAGAACTAAAGCAGAACACACCCATGGAAACTTCATCAACAAAATGAAACAACATGCGCTGCACTTAGTTCATGAAACAACCTTTATTACAAAATAATTCTCTCCAGCAAAAAGGAAATGTTTTGGAATGTCAAAAAAGCAATAAGAACTAATTGTAAGATATTATATCCAAAATATCATTAAGTTTCACATGCCTGTTATTAAAATGTTTTTGCCATCGTATTGAATAATTACAATGGTATTTACATGGTGCTGCATTGTACTAAACAATAAAGGTATCACGACATTACCACGGTAGCATGTTTAAAAAAAAAAACATGGTAATACTATAGTACTTTTGGCACTTTTATGTTAGCTTAAACCACTGGTGATGAAGATTTGAAAAAAAGCGAGACTGAGATGAGTAAAGTTGACACGCTCACCCTCAGATGTGTCTGTGTGCAGTCAGACTGTCATCTACTGCTCAACTTTTTTCAGCACACGCGAGAAAACGTCCTAAACCCAAACATCCTCATACCGGATGTTGTTGTCTGCGGAGTCACCCCTCACTTCCTGACCGATGCCCCCTGGCGGCGAAGTGCAGAATTGCGCGCACATGTTCCTATATTCATATGTAACGTATGACATTCATTCTTTTGCTCACCGTAGGTTATGTATAATAATACACAGCTGTACAATATTACACAACACTGCTGACTGTCTTTTTCGTTTTTCTCCAAACGTTACTGAACTCGTGAGACACAGCGTCAGACGAGCACTGACATTAGACATGAGGTGGGTGAAGATAAAGGAAAACAGAGGCTCGACTCTTTATTGGTTAAAACTGAGTTTATTGGTTGAAGTAGCTACTGCTTTTGCTTTTTTTTCACAAATTATCCAACAAATCAAGTTGAAATCACGAATCAAAAGTAACATAAAAAGATACGCAGTTATACAAAGTACGAAAACATGCAAGAAAACAGTCTGTAAAATAAATGTACATCATGTATGTGCAAGGGCGTGACAGAAAATCTCAGCTGCATGCACCATTCTAAATTACATAAAATATGAAATAACATTGCATAATATAATTATATTTAAGTATGCATAAAATATGCTTTATATAGATTTGTTTATGTAGCATGAGATAAAGAGTGTGTGTGTGTGTGTGTGTGTGTGTGTGTGTGTGTGTATGTGTGTGGGGTGACCGTGTGTGTGTGCTGTGTCCATAATGTGTGAGTGTGCATAATGTGTGCACAAACGCATGCATCCCCATGTGAGTGAGGATTAGCGTGTGTGTGTGTGTGTGTGTGTGTGTGTGTGTGTGTGTGTGTGTGTGTGTGTGTGTGTGTGTGTGCGGGATTAACCTCAGTGTGTGTCCAGCAGTGATTAGTCTGGTCAGTTGAGCTGTTGTGTATTCACTCAGGCCATTAGCATATTAATGCCCGTCTCTCTTGATCTCTCTCCCTCTTTCTTTCTTTCTGCTGGTCTCTGTGTTGCTTTTTCAGTTCCATCTGCACAGATAGATTGACACACTATACTTCTGATTTGAGGTTTTTCTTTTCTTTTCTTTTGAATTTCAGATTCTGATTTTTTTTCTTTTTCTTTTCAGGTTTTCACCTTGTTGACTGTTTTGATTAAACAGTTTTTCAGTTCAGTTTCAGCTCTTACAGTGCAGCTGCTTTATTTCCGCATACTTTTCACTTCATCTTTAAACATATCAGTCCAGATAATTCATAAACTTGCAAATGCATAGTTAAAGGAAAGCAGAACAGTCTAGAGGGTAACTGAGTTATGGTTCATTTAATCATCAGTTCTCTAAACCAGGTTATGACAAATAAAAAATACAATACACAAACAAGGCAAAAATGACTAGTACAGCACTAAATCTATATTAGGTTTTGGTTTTTCAAAGCACAGTTTGAGGTATTATTGTCTGAAACTCTGTAGAGCAGGATTCACCTGTTCACCTTTTTTTTCTGTTTGTTTTGTTTTGTTTTGTTTTGTCAGCCAAAGCTCTTTAAAGTAATGAAAATGTTGCTAAATTGATTATTAAACAATATTTGTGTGATGGTCACAGTTCTGAGCTGTCAACTAATGGGTATGTGCCATGAAAATCTTTTTTTTGTTTGATTTGTTTGATGTTTAATTTATATTTTTAATTAAAAATATGATTTGCAAAGTTTAGACTTTTGTCTAGATCAGTCCCCCACTGTAACAATATTCTATATATAAAATAATTATGTAATTAATATTAAAACTGATTTACAAACATAAATATCTTGATTTTTAATTGTTTTAGCTTTTTTTTGTCTTATTTGAGTTCATTTAAAGGCATCTTGCTCCCTAGTGTCTCCTGAAGCTCTGCTTGAGATCCACTGATCTAGAAGAAGCACATCTGAAGAGAGCAAATGACTTCTGCCAATCCCCGGTTTTTCCCATTTAATCTCACCTGTCATCGGTCACTGTTAGAAGCAAAGCATGCCAAAACTAAATAAATATGTGAAGCAAAGCCACCTTAACATCGAAGAAACTGAAGACTGAACCGAATCACCAGAACTGGCCGAGTGTCTTGTTTTTGAAAATAGGCCTTTGGAGAACCCTTGTGAAACATCTGAAACCCCCGTTCGGCCCGTCCTGGAGACGTGAGGGACGGTCAGGAGCGTGATGTCCATCCACAACTCCTGCTTCACACAAGCACAAGAATTGCGTTTGGACAATCAGCACCAGACAGTCAATATCAAACCAGACACATGAACTGAGAAGAGAAGAGAAGAGAAGAGAAGAGAAGAGAAGAGAAGAGAAGAGAAGAGAAGAGGGGCAGTGGTCTCTCCCTGCTGTGTCGGGGTCTTAATAAGTGATTGGCCGGACACAATAGTCAGCGGTGAGAGGGTCAGCGCTCCGGGCAGCTGCGCGTCACAATAGGATCCTCAAGGCCTAAGCGATCAAAGCACACAGCTTTAGATAATAGCAGCGGCCAACGGCAGGCTCTTAACCCATAACTCAAACAGCCGCACAAAAGATCTGAGACAAATCAAACCATTCACCTTCTCTCGCTTTGACAGGCTGTAAATATGCTTCAGTCTCCATGGAGTTTGACTAAAAGCTGCTTCAAAAAAATCCCAAACGGTTTGATTTTTAACTGAATTGAGACCTTGAGAGAGACTCACAGTGAAGAGACGCTTTCTTCCACAACTTAGGACTATAGTTGTTGAATTTGGTAAATACTGGAAAAATGAATCCATCCATCAAGCTCAGATTCTCCAGAAGCGTTTACTTGTCGGCTGTGGAAACACTGGATGCAGCGTTTTTTTAAAACGACTCTAATAATCAGGCCCGCACGGCATCTGTGCCTGCACGGCTCCAGATAGAAATGTCCACACATGTTTCTTGCTCATTCATTTCGCCCCAAAATCTGTGCAGAAAATGTGACAAAAGTCCCATCCAGATTCCACCTGCTAATAACAAACGCAAACAGTGACCTCAACACAAACCATTCTCTCTGTTCGACTACATCAAACCAGAAACTGAGCTCTGCAAACACACAACAGATTCGGGATGAGATCTGTTCAGAAACGACTGCAGAGAAATGAAGAGTCTACTGCTTCTCTGACGTTTGCCCGCATATAAGAAAACAGGCATCTTCTCTGGAGTTTCACACTATGCTTGCAGTCATGTCAAACGTATAAACACTTCTCATTCAGTTCTCACAAGACCGAATGACCTGCTATGCCTAGCTCTGCCCTCTTACTGTCTATCAGCAGCTGAGCCGTGACTTTCAGTGGTTTCTCCTAAGAATGTCAAGAGAGACACAGAAAACGAGCTATGAAAGAGTGATGAGATATTCCTCAGGGAAGGCCTGTTTGGAAGAGAGTAAAGCGTTATGAGCTGAAGATCCGCGGGCCAGAGAGACAGATGTTCTTACGTCCTCCTCCGCGCGCCGCCGTTTTCTCCTCGGATCCGCTCCTCTCGAGCTCCTCAACTTCTTCTGTTCCTTCCTGACGCTGTCCCTCACATTTTGTGTCCCTTCTCTGGATTTCCCCTCCTCTTTCCCCCCCTTCCTCCCTCCTAACCTCCTTTTCTTCTGTCCCCCTCATTTTATGCAGGACTGGGGTTTCCTAAGAGACTCGAGCTCAATGGAGAAAATCTCCAGCGACACAATGAAGCGGGCGAGAGAGAAAGAGAGAGGGAGGAGGCCGCGCCGGAGCGACGGAGATACAGATGCAGGTCGGGGAGTTGGAAATCTAGAGCCGGCGTGATTTCAGCTCCACGTTTGTCGGGGTTTGCAGAATTTGAAGTCAGCGCTTCAGAATAAAGCGCTCGGGAGCACCGAACGCGTCGCGGTAGAAGCCTCGGCGCCGCGTACGGAACGGGAGCCCGAGTTCTCACGTCGTCTTGTTTGTTGTCCTGTTTACTCAAAACGAGGGTCAAAGGGCAGCTAATTTCTCTGTAAAGGCTGGAAGTGTGTGTTTGGACAGCACGAGCTTTTCCACAGGAATTTCATGTTCGTTTAGACCTGATTTGCTCTCTGTGTTTGGGACTGTAGTCTCAGCTACCAAATCACGATCTCCGCGAGCACATGAACTCAAGCGCTTCAAGCTTCTCAAGCTCAACGCCGTTTCTCTCTTTCTGGTTACCGTCATATCAGAGCAACAGGTCAAAAAGCATCTTCCTGAACACGCTGGTTAAAGTCAGTGAAACTGTGTTCATGTGGACTGTCTGAATGCACATTTGAGGGAAACTGTCTCACAGCGCTGAGTGCTTACACACTGCCACAGTGACAGCAGAACACATGCTGACGCTGTGCTTGTTCAGTATGTTTCTAGCTTTGATTTGATGCTTTCTTATTTTGTGCATAAAAATAATAAAGACTAAGTACATTCTGGCATCTATACGCTAAAGACATTGGCCTTGAAATGTAAACATTTCACATCATAACTGTTACATCTGTTCATGTCCTCTGAATCTATAATTATTCGTCACTGCCTATAATGATTAAATGGATCCAGGTATGTCTTTGTTGTTCCTGTTTAATATTAATTGACTTATATTGAAGAACAAAGAAAGTAAAAATCACACACAGAATTATAGAGGCAACAGCAATAATCAAAAGATGAACATTTATTATCAAGCAAGAACACAAATAAGACACATTGAATTTGGGTGAATTTAGCATAGTTTACAATATTGCATACATTTAAACTCATTTAACATGCATTTTAGAAAAAAAGTAACATTTAAAAGTAGCATTTTAATTTGAGTGTATTCAATCGTTCTCTGCAATCTCTTTTCACCGCTCTCTCCTGTAGAGGACGCAAAAAGTACTCACTGTACCTCAGCAGCTGGGCTCTTTCATCGGAGACAGGCTCATTTAATAACCCATTAAACATGACCCAGCAGCTCAGTTACAGAAAAACTACCCAGCACCTGGGTAAAATATATTAAAAATAACCCAATAAAATGACTCAGCAGGCTGAACCCAGCATTTGGGTTAAAAAAATAAAAATAACCCAGCATTTTTTTAGAGTGTAGTGTTGTCTAGCACATAAAGATATCGTTCAAAAGCAATTAAGAGAATTTGAGTCAGTTTTATTCAAATCAGGAAGGAGTGATTCTGCAAAAGCATCAGTACAGTTTTATATAAGTGTAATATTGCTGGTTGTCAAGAGTCTGATGTGAGTTAAACATTTCACAGATGTCATTCTTCAGATGTTTCAGCAACAGTGTTGAACAGAAAAGATTATGGCTTTAATTTCAATGAGCATCTAATCTGATTTCAGGGAGATTTACTAATAATATGATAGCATTCCCTACTGTGGTGCAAAATTATTCATATGGTGGTACACATTTTGGTAATATTGTCCAGCTCTCAGCAGATTCAACAGGTAACAGCACATAAGCCATTTGTCAGGTTTGTGTTTGAGTTTCTTGAAAACTCAAGGAAGCGAATGGTTTTTTGCAGATGCTGCGTCTATGCCAGACCTCGTCCGATCCCACGTTCAGAGGCGCTGGAGTGGTACGTGACGGTCGTTGAGGAGCGTTTCGGCAGATTGTCCAGCTCTCTGCCGAACAAAGTTATTTCCACGGCTCCATCCATCTGTTACCGTGGCAGCGATGGCCTCGGAGTTGCCACGGCGAGGGCCGTACAAAAAGGTGTGGCGTGGGAACGAGTCCAGGGGTCAGGAGTGAGGGTCAAGAGGTCAGGGGTTACAGCCAGCTGGACAGCACAAGAGGAGGCGAAAGCTGGAGGTGGAGCCCGCTGGACGTTAACATTGAACCGAGGGGCCGCTGCGTGAAAGAAAGGGGCCCGCTGACCACCTCTATGGGAGCTGCAGCAGCCTAATCGAGCGCAGAGCATTTAACAGACAACTGACTGCCGGGAAAGTCCAGAGCTCTGTGTGTGTGACACTCAGGTCAGGAAAAAAATATTCAATAAACACATAAAAAAATGCTAAGTGGCGACACTTCCGGCACCCCAGAAAATAACACTTTATTCAGACTGAGCTGAAAAAGGCAGAAGAGTACTGTGTGTGTGGTTAAAATTTGGAGTATTTTTGGCAATATTGTCGCCTCTGCCCTCATGAGACGTGATTGTCCCGCAGCTGGCGTCAGTGCATTTGCATTTCCCTCACACATCACCGATTTCAACTTCCAACGGTTCTTGCGATCGATTACGTAACGTCACACGCTGGATCTTTGTGAATAAAAACACAAGATACTGATAAAATATGCCTTTGTTTTTGTTATTTTTAGAAATTGCTTTGTTTACGCTTCGAAAATGTTGCATTATATGTGTCAGGACGTGTGTGCAACAACCTGTTACACAGCTCACAAATAAAATAGAAGCTTAGTTTGTCTGTCGTAAAAACATCATGTCACAACATGTCAAACAAACGCTCTTTGCTTTATAATGATGAGCTTATAATTGATAGAGAACACACTGTCATGATGTGGCAGTTTGCTCACCTGTGTAGATTTTATCACGTTGAGCTAAGAAAGATAATAATACATGGATAAATATGGAGTGACGGTGCATAACTACAGGAGACTGAGACTGATGTGGTGTCTGTGGTCTCTGCAGTCGGTGAAGCGGCTGCTGCTCGATCTGGGTGGCAGTAATAGGATTACAGACGGCCGGCCTCGTCTCACTCCACGGGCTCCCTGTGACACCTTTTGTGCATCTTCAGCAACACTGTTCACAGCTGAATCTCACGGACAAAAGAGCTCCGAGCATCATGGATAATCTACAAATATGCTTAACACTAAAGACAGATACGCACAAAGCGCTGCCGTGACGTCTCAATCGTCTCCGATTCACGGCCGGTCGTCCAGCGCTTTATACCATTCCTGTAACGGACAGACCTTGACGGTGTCACGCACCTGTAAGAGCCAAAAACTGTTTCTTCAAATGATTAAAGAAGTATTTTTATGCAGTGTTGAATGAAGTGTTTAAAGCAGCTGCACGTCTCCTCAGCTCATCAAACACGGCGCATCCGCTCATCAGATCATCAGAACAGACTCCAGCAGCTCAAACCGCAGTGTCCGACAATGAAGACCTGCTGAATGTGCAGTGCTGCACTGTCAGACGCAAATAAATGTGCAAAGATTGGGCCATTAGGGGTACTAGACCCTCAGAAGGACACCTCTGTGCCTTCTTTACCAAAGGGTGCATATGAACTCTTATGGTAATAGTATGCACTGTTTAGGGGTAAAGAGGGCACAAAAGTGTCCCTGTGACAAGTTTTTGTACGTCTAAAGGCACAGCTTTTAAGCATTTTTTTCTGAGAATGTGGTGCTCCAGGAACCACAATCTGTTAACTGTTAATCTGTTTAGACATGCTGTTTTTTGTTTTTGTTTTTTGAAGGAAATAACTATTAACCCATTAAACATTGTGAAGGACAAAACTGAATAAACATGAATTTTAAAAAAATGCGTCTTGAGAGCATAGAGAGAATGATGCCGTGTCCTGTGTTGTTCTGCTTACATTACACCATAAAAAGCCTGTCAATCATCCTGTCACAGTTCACATTCTCACATACACACACACGCTAGGCATTTTACTAAAATAAATGTTCAAAATTCTTCTTACCTTATTGGAGCGAAAACAAAAAAGCGCATTGATCTGCCAGTCTTTCATGCAAGAGCTTTCCTAATGATGCATTGAACAGTAAATGGTCAAACATTTGTTCTGCTACCGTCCTGTTGATGCAGATGAATATAACACACATATTTTCACCAGATAAGATATTTATTATTAAAAAGTCAGAACCTTTAGTTTTCATGGTGTCAATGCTACCATCAGTCCAGTGTTTGTAGTGATGCATTATTATTATTATTCATCATGTCTGTGGTTCTGTTGTAGGTAATATCAGCTGTTCGCATGTGCAGGGATCCACACTCCAAACATCACCAGAGGAACTACTATTTCCAACCTGCACACTTATTCTAACCTCACATATATTTAGGATGGATAGTGTGCACACTGGGTCACACAGGCTGACACTAGTAATGTAATTTCACAGTAGTGCAGCTCACTGTTAAACATGATCATTTAAAGTTAAAATAATGTGGGCTGATGCTTCAACAAAAGCATATGGAGCAGTCGTTTCAGAGTTATCATTAAAAACCAACTGCACATTGTGTATTATTATCTCCTGGCATTAAATTAAAAAACAAAGCTAGTTAATGCTGTTGTATGAGTTTTTTTTTTTTTTTACAATACAACATATAAACATAAGATCAAACTGATGTCTCTTTGGATATACCGTTAACCTCTCTCTTCACAGAAAGACATTTGGCTGTTTTTTAGCAGTTTACTCAAATCACTATTGGTCATGCACTGTTTGTGTTAATGAACAATAGCTCAAATCATGTGGATTATTATTTAGGAGTCAGGCTTATGATTTTCACCTTACAGATCATAAAAAAAAGTTCTGATAGATCGAGGCAGAGTGCTCCATAATTTGGGAGCAGCAACAGAGAAGGCTCTGTCTCCCCTACATTTTAGTCTAGCTCCGGGAAGCCACAACATATGTGTAGTCTGAGATCTGACTGATCTGACAGGATTGTGGACAGTAAGCAACTCTTAAAGACATTGAGGAGCAAGACAATTTACAGCTTTGTACACAAAAAACATTTTCAACTCAATACGGTGCCGCAGCGGTAACCAGAGACAGGTTTAATATGAAGAAATTTGCGACTGCCTTAAGCAAACAGGCAGCTGCACTTTGAACCAACCAAAGTCGATGTATAGATGAGGCCAGCAAGCCAAAGTAAAGCGAGCGACAAAAAGAGATGAAAGCGTGTATTACAGTCTCAAAAGTCTTCCTGCTGTTTAGGAAGGGTTCATAACCTTCGCTAATCTACAAAGATGGTGAAAGCTGGAGCTCACAGTGGCATTCATACGTTTATCCAGCTTTAGTTCGCAGTCAAGTATAAAACCCAGATTTTTAGCGTTGTGGACTTGATATGGGGTAAGAGAACCCAAATCAATTGTGCTCAAGTCAGTTTCGCCATTTGATCCGAACAAAACAACTTGTGTTTTATCATTATTTAGATGTATTTAGAAGTTATTTTTTTCAAGTTTTGAATTCAAGAAAACTAACTGAAGTTAACTGATCATCACGTTTAAGTAATATGTAGAGCTGAGTATCGTCAGTGTAGCAACGATACAATAGACCAAGGGTAACATATACCGTGAAAACAATATCGGTCCCAAGGCTGATCCCTGGGGAACACCACATGTACAATGCGCTACAGAGGAGGAAACTTGCCAACGCTGACTGAAAATCTTCTATTAGACAGAACAGATCGAGTCCAGTACCGTGACGGCACGACATTGTGAGGGGAAAAAGTGTATTTTAATTTTAAGGTCATTTCTCTACACGTCTGTACAGAGACTAATTCAAATTCACTCCACTGAATACTGGATAAAACAGGATCTAAACAGGGCTTACTGTAATAGCTAACTGAGCCTTAACACTATTTACTTTATCTACAAAATACTTGAGGAAATTTTCACATGATGAAGGTGAAATCTCTGGAAATGTCTGCACTGGGGGATTCAACACAGAATCAATAGTTGAAAACATTGCTCTGGAGCAATAAGAATTTTTGGCAATCATTTCTGACAAATGTTTTGCCTTGGCAGCATTTCATCGGACACTTGAAGCCACAGTCCCTTCAGTGTTGTTTTAACCTTGACACCGTATACCAGCACTGATAAAGACTGACAAAAGAGTTAGGGCTGAAGAGCAGGAGAGCGTTTGGGAGCCTTCAGATCAAACCAAAGAACGTTTATTGGATTGGTTTGCGGCTTCACGCAAAGGGTGGCCAGGCCGGACAGACACGGGGTGAGAGCCGTAAAAGAGCGTGTGATTGCAGAGACGGCCGCTCACCTTGAACTCTGGCGCTCGTCTCGAGGACGCTCCGCCGACGGCGAGGAGGAGAGGGGCGAGCGGGGCGAGGGCGGCCGCGGGGTCACGGGGGCCGCGCAGAAGGTCGGGGGAGAACGGGACGGCCCGCCACATTTCGGGGGCAGATGCTCAATATGCAGATGGCTGTAATCGAATGGAGTGATTTTCAATTGGCGCTCCGATTAGCATCGGGACAATAGAGTCTCCCGTCTGCGGCTCTGGGGTCAGAGGAGAGCAGCTCTGAACTTGAAGGAGAGGGTCTTTCTGAAAAAACAGCCAGACTGGACACCAGGATGATTGATTGGACGTGTCTGTCACTTACTACAAAAGTCTAGAGAAGCGTTTGACGGTGGGAGGCAGATGAGGCTGTGCTCCAGTGAACACACGCACACACAGAAAAGACTCTGTGTGGCAAAGAAATAAATCAAATTTGATTCCAGGAGACTTTGAGGCTGACGTTGCTACGCTTCTCCACCAAAAAAACGAACTTCTGTTCTGCTGTTCACAGTGCAGGGAGCTCAATAGCAGCTGTGAAACCAAGTGAATATGAAGCCATTCTCTCACACACCGGGTCTCTCTCTCGTGAACACTACGTTCCGGACCAGACCGCGTTTATAGTGCTGGAGTCAAACCGATCTTTCCGGCCCAGAAACACTTTTTCTGCAGTAGTTGTAGTTTCGCTATGTATTTGATAAAGCACAGGCTAGTCATGCTAATACAGTCCATCAGCACCACAGACACTCTTCTTCTTCTACCTTCCTACAGCACGCTGTGATTTCCTGCACAGATGCAGCAGAACAACTTGGCAGTACAATCTGACATTATGTCAAAACTACACCAATAGGATTACCACAAATGTGATGTGAGAAACGCTGGAGATCTCTATTGTCTCGCAGTACATTTCTTTCAAGATCAGTCATCTAACAAACAGGTCACTAGTGCATCATTGCTTCATGGTTATTTTATAACTTTTTTCTTTGTTTAACAAGTAACCATTTCTCCTGTAAACCTTTTTCCCAATCCAAATAAAATATCTTTAACTGAACAGAGCTGGTCACATTTACATGTTCTGTTCTATTACATCAGCAAGATCCGCTCAAGATGCTGCCAACAAACACGAGATGAAGCGTCTGAAACCAGTAGGAAACCAACTACGTTTTGAAAGTTCAAGTCCATAGACATTCAAGACAGAAATCATTTACTGTGTTAGATGATACAGAAATGTGATTCTAAACAGAACCGTTTCCACATGTAAAGAACCTTTCAAGAACCAGCATTTTTCAGAATGACTTTTTTCTCCAGCAGTTTGTAATTAGCTGTTAACTAATATACCTCTTCTACAGTGTTTCCATAGTAATGATAATAGTATTGTTTAAATATATTTATACAAATGTAAAAAAATAAACAAAGAAATGAAATTATTTCCCTTAAACTGAAAAACTTCACTTGCTGTAAAGTCAAAACCTCTGTGGTGGGAAAGGCCAAGTATGTAGTATGTTTCTCTTTGTTTCCTGTTTTCTTTCTTCCTGTGTTCCTGCTGGCCATTCGTTGTCAGTTCTATTCATTGCTGTTAATTAGCACAGCTGTCTGTATTGGAGTTTGTGATCTTGTATATATAATGCCCTCGATTCTTTCAGCTCATTGTCTGGTGATTCTAATGAACTGAAACTTACTGTACAGCGTTAAGCTAAATCTAGTACATTTCATTTGTGGTTTGTGTATTAATTTGTGTATTGCTATTGGATATGTGTTTTTCGGCGGGGAAATGCACAAGATGTGAATCCCTTGTTAGTGGAAAGGTCAGAAGAGGGTCTGATAGATCCTTCTCCATCAGTCCAGAGCCGCAGAACAGACACAATATAACGACTATAACAAAAACAAACTACCAGCGTGTAAGAGAAAGACAGATATACAGGATTCATCAAACAGAAGACCTGTTTCAGATGTTTTTAGGGATATTTTAATATTTTGGGGACAGTAAAGCATAAACATAAAACTGGAAAAAAATCATCTGAAAAGTAATTACGTTATGCTCACGGTTTGTGAACAGAATAAATACAGTCAGAAATTGTTACAAATATTTGTTAAATACAGTTTTATTTATCATATGATATGTTTATTGTTTTGTTTTTAATGTTTTTGTAGAGGCATAATTTAATTCTAATCTTATTTTGATCTGTTACTATTTGCAATAGTTCCTACTTTTCAATTGGTGATTTTTGGTGAATTTGTAGAAAGTCAAAAGTGAGATTTCAATGATATTTTTTTATCTGAACTAGGAAAAATTCCCGGTTTTCATTTCGGAAATCAGGTCGCTTTACTAGCGCATTGTGCATTCTGCTCACGGTATATCGGTGGAACACACCAGATATACAAACTGTTGGGGGGGGCCTGAACCGAACCATTCACTACAAATACTACAAGCAGGGCATCAGTGAAAGTCACTGCTGCAAATTCCCACATATACTCATGTGGCTTACCTGCAGCCGGTAGACCCCTGGGCTTCAGCCCGTTAAAGGCCACGTGTTAATGCACATCATAAGTTTTCAGAAGTACTGTTGTACTAGATTCCATCATCCAAAGCGATTAGGAACAGTAACCTTGGAGCTTTTTTGTATTATAAAGAAATGTTTGAGTTCATAGTCATTTGCTGAGACATTTGTCTGAATGCACAGACGGTAAAGCTGAGATCTCGTCTGAAACTTTAGAGCAGTGGTTCCCAATCACGTTCCTGGAGGCCCCCATTCTCCTTAATCAAACACACCTGATTCAGATCATCGGCTCATTAGTAGAGACTCCAAAGATCTAAAAGGAGAGATGCAAAATGTGCAGTGTTGGGGGCCACTGCTTTAGAGGAGACAAACACGAGAGTACGCTTCTCATGAGAAACATGTGGGAAACAAGAGGAATTGATGTTTATCTAACCTTGTTTCTGGCTGGGGAAATGTTATTGTTAAATGAAGTTCTGTTAAATTCACTTCAATGTTAATAATCAGGGATACCATCAATTTGACGGCACCGGCGCTGTCGGATGAGAACAAAACTAGAACTGAATAGAGCTGAATAACGACACTGTTGTGACTAATGTCCTGCTTTAGAACTAAACTGAATTTGTTCAGAACTGATGGATTTTGCAGCATTGAGAATAACGACACTACTGTCTTCAGTAGAGCCGCTTAACACTGAACATCTCACTGAATTTGCGTGGCAGCACATCAGCGCTAGACCACCAGAAATGTTGCTGTTTTCCAGAAAAGAGGAGCGACTATATGTAGGACTTCAGATGTCACAAATAACACATTTACACTGAGCAGATGATCATGATGCTTTATGCAAACGAAAACTGTCTAGCGAATGCAGCTTCACACAGCTATGAAAATAGGGCCAATAAAGCCACAATGATGAGAAATAAACTCATTAAATGTGAAATTACAAAACAAAAATGCAATTACAAGAAATAAGAGATATAAAGTTGTAATATAAAGAAATAAATTCATGTTTGTTTGTTTGTTTGTTTTACTCAGATCATTCATACGGGATAAACGCAACTAAGCTCGCAACGCACTGAATTACGCAGCTGTTACTGGCCCCTGGCGTTACTCTGGCCAGGTTGTAACAAAAACAAACATGTAAGGAACAATAAAAACTTCTTTGAATGAATCCCTGGTAAAAATGATTATACCCATTAGTTTATACATTTCTCTAGTTGAATCAAATGTGGTGTCGTGCGTAACTTCAGTCCCCGCGCGCCCCCTGGAGCAATACAACTTAAAACCTCATAGGAAACAGTTCAGCGTTCGCCACCCAGTGAATTTATTGCAGCAATTTCCTTAAAACCAACCAACATTTTCTGGTTCACCACTATGTACAACGAAAGAAAGATACCTAAAATAAAACTAACGATAAACGGCTTTTAAAAAGGCGAGTATTTAACGTACAGTATTCGCATCCGGCTTGACGTGACTGTAATATCGCGTTGTTTCATTGTTTTAGGTCTATTTGAACACAAGGCTCTAAAGTCTCGCGAGAGTTCAGTGCGTTGACTAAATGCCACGTCGGTTTGAGTGTGAGGAGCATCTGATGGTCTTCTTGAATTGACCGACTGCGCAAAAAAAGCAATATCAGAGCTTTGGCAGATTGTAACGGTGCTGGAGTCGTGTACGGTGAGCGGACCGAGATTGTGACACAGTGCACGGTACAGGCGCGTGCGCGAGGCGTTTACAGCAGCAGCAGCAGCAGCAGGTATTTACGGGATGATCTTTTGTGAGAGCGACCGTGTGTTTACTGTACTGATCACTTTCTAGGGCGCTTTATTAGTCGTTTGTTGATGCTGGAGAGAAGTGTTAATCCTAGTCAAACAAACATACTGCAGTGATGAGGCCTGGCTGATCGATCGAGCTCCGATGGAGCCGATGCCTTTATCATTTTTAATGAAACCAGTTAACATCTTTCTCTCCTTTGCTTGGTTACTGTGAAACGGGTGGTTTAGACTTGATTTAAGATTGCTGGACTTTGGTTAAGTAAGTTTCAGGTATCCAGCGTTTCGGAAAACCTGAGAATATTAGAGATGTTTAGTATGATTAAGCAAAAAGTTAAGATGAAGCGCTCTCGTGGTTATAGTCTTGTTCCGCGTTATGCTCTACTCCAAAATACTGATTTGTAAAGGAAATGTCCTTGATAACCTGTATAACCATAATCACAGTAATAACCAGTAATCACAGACCTGTAGAAAGTGGATCTTGTTTACGGATGGGTGTGATTGTCTCTGCTGTCATCATGTCCGCTTTGCAGCAGGATGTTGTTCTGATGTCACTTCTCTGTGTGAATGGACATTCATTCATTCATTCATTTGTGAATTGTGTGAGCATTGTGTTTGTGCAGGAGGAATGAGGACCTTCATCAGATCCCTGTTGCTGATCACTGTCGGGATGGTGGTGTGTCAGCAGACGCTCGCTCACTCCCACCACCATCACGGACACTCGCACGGCGGCGACGGCGGCTGCCACGGCCACTCGCACGGAGGGGTCAAGATGCATCACGGGGCCAGCAAATGGAGCGCTGAAGCAAACCTGCCCCACGCTGAAGAGGAGCATCACGGACATGATCATGGGCATTCACACAATCACGGGCACGAACACGGACACAATCATGGGCATTCACACGATCATGCGCACGCACCCGAACACTCACACGACCATGGGCACGAACACGGACACAAGCACGGACATTCACACACACATGATCAGGGAGCGGAGCGTCTGAAAGGCAGTGTGGAAGCAGGGAAGCGGAACATGGTGGAGCTCTGGATGCAGGTAAAACACACTGGTAGATGAGATTGTCCTCTCCAGATATACTGGTGTATGTGCATTAGTTAGGTGTGGTTAATGAGTTGTTAAAGGGGTCATCAGATGTTAAGTTCACTTTTTCATGTAGTTTGAACATTAATGTGTGTTGTCAGTGTATGTACAAATCTACCCTATAATGATAAAAATCCATGCAGTGGTTTTTAATTAATCTGTAAAAATAATATCCCCTTTTTCAAATCGAGCCGTTCTCAGATGCCTGTCGTTGTGGCGTCACATGACAGAGGACACTCCCACCATAGTTGATTGACATGAGCGTTTTACCTCAGATCAGCTGTCACAGTCCGCCCGCTTTGTTTCGATGCCGGAGCAGGGATGTAAGTTAGACAAGAATATCTCCGATTGAGCGATTGAGGTGTTGTGTTGCTGGATGTAATAATGGGCTTGTCACTCTACAGAGAGAAGAGAGGGGCGGGGCAAGCAAAGCTCATTTGCATTTAAAGCAGCCTCAACCAGAATGAGATGATTTTTGCAGAGCTGATTTTGACAAGGTAAAAAGGGTGTTGTTTCATACAACCATTGAGAATTTTTAACCAAAGTATATTATAGACTTTTCATTAAGACCCTAAAGAATCATATTAACTTGTGGAAAATAGGCATCCGATGACCCCTTTAACAAAAAAAAAAAAGCATAATCTAACTCTCTACATATGAGCCAGTTAAACAGTTAAAATGTGTTAACTGCAGTGACAATGAATGAAGTACTCACTGTTTGTACGTAGCATGTTAATGTATTCCTAATGAAGAAATTTATTAACTAGAAATGAACAGTTTGCAAATGTTTTTTTTTTTCCCCAAGTGTACCTGCTAGGTATTTTATTAATTATTGAATTATTTATTTGCTCAAAAATGTTCACAGAAGTCCCTTTGCTGTTTTTTTTTTTTCTTGTCCTGAAATGTTATACTGAAAATGATAAATATCGTTTATTATCTTGCTACATGTAAGGCATCTTGTCACTTGAATATGAGATTGAATTTCGTGCGGTCGTAAGTGTGCATATGTCAGCTGTTTGACAACAGACTGTTTTCCATGACTCGTGATCAGATTATGTCTGCTGGACCGTCTGAAATGGAGCAAAATGATCAAACAAAAAATATCAAGCTGATTTGAATGGGAATTAGGTCGTGGGTGCATGTATATATTTAAAGCTGTAGAACACACAAACCACATTTATACATGAATAGTATTGAGAACATTTAGCAAAACATGAATGTTTTTATTTCAGAAACATTTTTTCAGTCCTCAGACGCTCTGCAGTGCCTTCTTTAACCTCCAGGGGTCTGCGGTGCTTCATTGAGCTTCTCTTTCTCTCCTGCTTGTAGGCCGTCGGAGCGACTCTGCTGATCAGCGCTGCTCCCTTCCTCATCCTCTTCCTCATCCCAGTGCAGTCAAACACGGACCAGCACCAGAACCTGCTCAAAGTGCTCTTGAGTTTCGCCTCTGGAGGTTTGCTCGGAGACGCGTTCCTTCATCTCATCCCTCACGCGCTGGGTGAGTGAGCACACCGCGGAGGTCACGTGACTGTAACGTCCTGTCACGTGACTTGAGCCCTGAAACCCTGAGGTTACCCCATACTGAACAGAGTACACTGTCTGACAACAGCCTTGTCTTTAGATTTGTAGTTTTCCAACCTTCTGTACTGAATTATATAAATATATTAGCGTACTCTATTGTGTGAGGTGTATACATCTATTCTTAGTTTTGGCAGTGTAGATTTTCTTCAAAACGCTCTATAGTCAGAAGATTTAGGCTTCTTTTGCAGGCAAATCTGCTTCACTAACCAGCCAAACCTTCACCCCTTGATTTCATCTCAACACAGAACCTCATTCTCATCACGGCCAATCGCACGCTAGCGACGACTCGCACGGTCATTCACACGGTAGCGAGGAGTCGCATGGTCACTCCCACGGTAGGTTATTGTTCAAGTGTTTGAAGAAGTGATTTTTCTACATCTACGTTTTTCTAACCAACGTTATAATGTGGTCAAATGGAATCAAAGAATCAAATTTATTGCAAGGTGTTCTTTTCTTCTTTCTGAAGTGTCAACCCGTGCATGGTTTCTGTCTCAGGTGCTGCCCATGGTCACATGATGTCGGTCGGCCTGTGGGTGCTGGGTGGCATCGTTGCTTTTCTGGTGGTTGAGAAATTTGTTCGTCTTTTGAAGGGAGGACACTCACATTCTCACTCTCACTCTCACGGTAAGAGTCCTCAACTAATCAGATGATATAGGGAATCCGGTCATAAAAACGGAGTTTACTGTGTAACGTGGAACGTCACGGAATTTGTCAAAGTTTGGATGAATTGATCAAAATGGCGAATATGGACTAGTATCTCTAATATTGAGCAGAAAGACTAGAATGTTCTGTGTGTCTCCGTGTGTGTGAATGGCACGAATTTACTACACGCAGACCGAAGCGCAAGACGTTGGCGGTGATTCCGGTGTCTGCCGTCTCTCCAAATGAGGACATAAATACGTGAACAACACATCCAGAACTGCTCTGAAGTTTCTTCATGCGCATTTTACCGTTTCTTTTGAGAGAAATTTATCGCCGTATCATGTACACACAGAAATGTAAAGGTATTCACGGCAGCGCGTCAAAATAAAAGTTTGGTTTAACTTAAAGACGTATATTACTATTGTTTAGTAGAATGCACATAATACTACTGCTACTGTTAGTACTGAAATTGTTAAAGCTGTATTTTATTAAGGAGTAATCACACCATATTTCTTTCATGTTTTAATTGTAATAGTAACTTTATTTGCCAAAAATAGATTTTCATTTTCATTTGATTGAAAGATCAATTAAATGAATATTTTACGCCTTCATTTGATAACCAGAAAAAATGAAATATTGTAAAAATAAACTTTAATCCATTAAGTTGTTTTTATCCATTCAAATAATTAGACATGCTTAAACAGAATTAAACAATTAAATAGAAGATGAGAAAACAAATAATCATAGGGCCCTAAACATGTCATTTTTGTTCAACTTTTAATAAACTGATGTTAAATTGTACACATTTCATGTTTAGTTAGTTAGACTTGCTTTTTGATTAATAAAATGTAATTTAACCACTAAAAAAAGATGCCAGAAAAATTCAAATAGAAAAAAAGCGGAATCACTAAGAAACACTGAGATTATATTTGCATTTAAAGCAGTTTAAATGGATTCAAACACAGCTCTGTTTTGGTGGGGATTGACGAATATTTTTGATCAAGTCTTTCTTCTGTCGAGAGCTGCCACACTTGATGCAAGCAGCTGTTTCCACTGATGTAGAAGAGCATGGTGTGACATTGCAGGCAGTCCTGCTGCTGCGAAATAATTTCATTTGAACTGAAATATAGTATAATTTTGAGCGGTGTTCCGGACATTGTTGACCCTTTCTTGCCATGTTTTCAGCTGCTCCAAAGGCGAAAGACAGCGATGAAGAGGATGATGACAAGAAAAGAGAGAAGAAGGGAGGGAAAGAGAAAAACTCTGAAAAGAAACCGGCGAAGAAAACAGTCGAGAAGAGTTCTGGTATGAAAAGCTCCAGTGTTTGAGTTGTCGTGTTGACGTGCGTCAGCGTCGTTGTCTTGCTGACAGGAAATGTGTGTGTGTGTGTGTGTGTGCAGATATTAAGGTGTCGGGTTATCTGAACCTGGCAGCCGATTTCACCCACAATTTCACGGACGGTCTTGCGATCGGCGCGTCGTTCCTGGTCAGTCCGGCGGTCGGCGCCGTTACCACCATCACCATTCTCTTGCATGAAGTGCCACACGAGATCGGAGATTTTGCCATTCTCGTCCAGTCGGGCTGCACCAAGAGGAAGGTACGCCAAAGTGAAACTGCTTGCAAAAAAAATTTGGCGTCGACTTGGCTAAACAGTTCTTGCTTTACCTTGAACTCTGCTGTTTTCATCAGGCCATGTGTCTTCAGCTTCTCACCGCCATCGGTGCGTTAGCCGGAACCGCCTGCTCCTTATTGGCCGAAGGGGTGGGTGCCGCGGCGACCGCCTGGATCCTGCCCTTCACCGCCGGAGGCTTCGTTTACATCGCCACCGTCACGGTTCTTCCGGAGCTGCTGGTGGGACGCTCTAGTTTCTGGCAGTCGCTGCTGGAGATCCTGGCTCTGCTGTTCGGGGTGGGAATGATGGTGCTGATCGCCGAGTACGAGTGAGGGACGGCCGGAGCCACGTTTGAAAGAAGAACCTTTACGATGAGGTGAAGAGGCCGACGCATGGTCACCTCAACCTCTAGAGACTGAGAGTGTGTTGAGATGAATGTTAACAATGACCACAGAAATAAAACAAATAAAAAACCCAGAATGAATGAGAGAGAGTGAAAGAAAAGGAAGTGCTGAACTGCACTCGCTTACCCAAAGACCAACGGGAATGGATCATTTAATCATTTTAGGCACAGGGACCAACAGCTAGAAAATCACGTGCGGTTCTTTATACCGATACGGACCGGATCGGCACGTGGAGCCTCGCTGAAATTTGACCATTACGATCTGTGTTTGTCAGACAAACGCTTGTGTCTGCAGTCGCTGAAGCACGGCTCCGCTCATCGGTAGACTGCTTCTCTAGAAATATCAGCTGTGTTACAAGATTAAATCGTTTATTGATTTTGCTTTTCGCACAATAAAGGTTCATGTGATTCTTTCTTAAGCAGCGGGAGTTTCTTTGATTCCTCTGGTGAAATATTCAGCTGTGTAGCCATTACTCCGTGACAGAATGACGCCGTCCGCTCTTTAACAAACACACACACACACACACACACACACACACACTCCACTGATTTCCCATGAGTCTCTCAGAGGAATCTGCAGCTTGATGATTCAAGTCATTGGTGATGGGTTCTTCAGAATGTTGTTTGCTGAACTTCAGTTTAGTTTTAGTGTTTAATTCTTTTTCTTTTGCCTGTAGCCATAAGCAGATGTTTAGATCATTCCTTGAACTTGTTTATTGAAATGTTCAATAACCTCCACCGATATTGTAAACCCTTGACATTGTCACTGAGTGTAAATCAGGCATATCTCTTCACAAACAGAAGTGGATGCAATGTTTTGTTCGATTTCAATTCAATAAAAGAGTTGTGGTACATCTCTAACAGTCTATTATTTTCAGAATTAATATTATTATTAATCTGCGTCTTGTCTCGTGACTGTCATTGTGTTTGTGCTGTGGAAGCTTCTGTCACCACAACTAATTCCTGTCGCATCTGTAATCATACGTGGCAATAAAGCTCTTTCTGATTTCTGTTTTCAGAAGGACTCTGAGAAAGCGTCTTCTCGTAGGATCAACCCTCCTGACGTCTGAGGAGAGAACAGTCGTTTTGTTCTTCACAAGAAAAGTGACACACGCTGACGTCGTCTTCCATCAGGCGCAACACGCATGTTGTTTTGGCCTTTACTCCCGGCCGCCAAAGTTTCTGTGTCGTGATGGTTTTATGCATATAGTCGTGTTAATCGTGTTCTATGTGAACATGTTCTGCATTTTTTCCCCAGGTTTTAGGGGTGTTTTTCTTGAAAATCGTATTTAAATGTGCGCCAACTGTAGCTGCCGGTGGGCAGATGTGTCGTATGTGCACTCCTTCAGTGTCACATTTGAATAGGAGCAGAACATTTGGCACCAAACTCAAAATAACTGCTTTCAACAGTTACATTTCTATCACTCATCAGTATATCCATAAACAAATTTACTGTGTATAACAGTCGAAGGACATTCGATGTGAACCCAAAAAAGCTGCGTCTACCTCATAATCTCTGGAACATGAAAACACAACAAACAACATATCCATTCGTCTTCAAGTGGTGGGACATAGTGCAGAACAAAGTGTGACCATTATGTTAAACGAAAATAAATAAATAAAAATAAACTGAATGAAGGGGGAAAATGTGCATACAGACAGTTTCTTTCAAAAGACATTCAGAATGGGAAGTGATGTCATACGTGTCTCCTCCACTCCCCTTTTCTATCCCTCTTCTCTCAAAAGGCGTTAAACAAGACAAATAACCTTGATTTATTAACCTGTTAGTACGGTATACCCCATTTCCCCATGATGTATGGACATACAAGTCATTTGGCCACCGCCAACTATAGCTGCCACGTTGACTTTTGACCAATTATACACATAACTCTGGATCTCTTGTAAGATTTGTTTTGTTTGGGTCCTTGAATGCCGATTTCCTGCAGAGTTCAGCTCCAACACTGTAAGACGCCTCACCTGCCTCTAGCCCTAGTGACCCTGAACACCTTGATTAGCTTGTGCAGGTCAGTTGCCAATCCCTGATCTAGATATGTATATTTAAACAAAAAATACTTACTAGTAACAGCAAAATTATCTTTCTTTTGGAGGGTTTGCCTTTGCCATACTTCCTGAAAGTAGGCGTAGGAAGTTGACAGCTTCATGTGACAGGAAGGAAGTGAATGCCTTTTTTTTTTTTTTATCTTGAAATCCTTTATTTGGTTGTTTGCTTGCATGTTATTGATACATAAGACGTGGATACCATCTAGAAACATACTTACAAAAGGAAAATGACAACTATAAACGGTGGCAACTGCAGTTTCCGGTGTCATTTCACAATTCGTTCTTTTGTTGTTCTTATTTAATGAATTTGATAATTGATCAACAAGCCACTGATTAAACTTAAGATTTTATGTACAAATGATACAAAACAAAATTTGTTCAAACAAGGACTTTTCCACAAAACAAAATGTACGCAGTGGTCAGAAATTGTGTCTGACCCCCTCTTTCATTTCTCCCAGCGTATTTTAGTGTTGGGTTCGAGTCCACCTAAGTCGAGTCCGAGACGAGTCCGAGTCCAAAATGGGCCGAGTCGGACTCAAGTCCGAGTCCCAAAGGGCCGTGTCCGAGTCGAGTCCGTCCGAGTCCAAGGAAACACTACTGTTTGTCAGTATCTTAACATTGTTTTAATCCAGGGGTGCCCAAACTCGGTCCTGGAGGGCCGGTGTCCTACAGATTTCAGCTCCAGACCCAATTAAACACACCTGAACCAGCTAATCAAGCTTATTCTAGGCATACTAGAAACCCCCTGGCAGGTGTGTTGAGGCAAGTTTCATTTTCATTTTAGAGTGAAACAGGTTTTAGAATGTGAAAAATTATAGTGCGGGACTTGATTTTATTCATCGATGTAGTAAATGTATAAATTCGAGGGTGGGGGTAAAGGAGAGGGTATCTTGGTGAATGGGACCTTAAGAGCAGAAAACATGTAGCCTCTTGCAGCACCTCTTTTATTAAGTTGGCTTGGGAAAGCCAACTTACTGAAATATTTAAACTTATTAAGTTGGCTTGAGAAAGCCAACTTACTGATATGCTATTTAAACTTATTATTAAGTTGGCTTGAGAAAGCCCTATACTTTCCATAAGTCACAGCAAACTCACACCTGTTTTATTTTTGAATGCATTTATAGTTACATTAATTACAATAAATTACATTATATAAGAAATAATCGATGATGGGCCATTTAATTATTAAAAACTCATGCACACCCAAGATGGTTTTGGACCCATAAAAACTTGCTGCAAAGATGGTAGAAAAATTATTTTTCTTTCAAGCTAGAAACTGCCACCATGTTTAAATAATAATAATTTCAATACAGAAAAAACTAATCAACTAATGTAAGTAAAACATTCTCAAGCTCAAGGCAAGTAAACACTCCAAGTATTACTTACAAGCAAAAGTATTAATACATATATTAATCAAAAATACAAATGAAATAATATTTTTTAAAATAGAATCTTTTTTAAAATAGAATTGTATTTTTTTTTTGTAAGTTTTTTTGTTTTTGTTTTGTTTTTTATGTAGGTCTATAAAGGCTATTACAGAAATAGACTACAGACATTTCATGAAGTAATAAATGTTAAAATAAAACACTGCCAAATCTTCACTGTATATACATTAAAGATAATTCTTATTACAGTTAATAAGTGATTCAGTCAAGAACAGTGAGTGATTTTCTCTTTCTTTTGTTGTTTGATTATTGTTTGGCGTGGTCGGCGGCTGCAGGTTTACGCTGCTGTCGCTTTAAGATCTGACGCACATTTCAAATATTTTGACGCATCAGTGTTTCTCCCAGCTGTTCAGGTTTACTTAAGACAAAACCGACTTCATTTACATGAATAGTCTCCAATACGAGCATGTGTGTAGCAATAACAGAACCTATTAAAAGCGAAAGAGAACTCGGCATTCGCACACTGACTGAGAGGCGCGTTAGGGCCGATTGCAGAACAGCAGAACCATACGTCACAGCAGTCACACGGCAGCAACGCTGCGGCAGCAGGCTCAGACGGTAGTGGGCGGAGTCTCCGTCGCAGATCGGAAAAGGGTGAAAATAGCAATAAGTGATCAACTTATATTTTTTCTTGTCCTTTTCTTATTTTTAATGTTGTTATTGGTATTTGAAGAAAAAATAAAAATAATTATGAACACCAGAATTTGCTCTACTTATCTTTGTGGAGCGTTTCAAAGTTAAAGCTGTTAATGTTAAGTCCGTATTATGTATATGAGTGCTCGCGCCTGTTTATATATACACATATATACATACACGAAATTACTATTAAACGTAAGATACAGTTACACTATTAACTGTAAGATACGATATGTGTGTGTGTGTGTGTGTGTGTGTGTGTGTGTATGCATGTACATACATACATACAGTATATTACAGTTAATAGTGTAACTGTATCTTACGGTTAATAGTAATTTTTACAGTTAAAAATTATTAAAAGATAAACAGTATAGAGTACAAAGCTTAAACAAAAAAACAAAACAAAACTTGAGCAATAGAACATTTTTATTTAGTTAAACTACTATTTTTTACTTAATCTTTTCAGTATCAACCAATTTTCCATAGTAAATAATACCATGTACTATACAGAAAAACTGGATTTTCCAAAAAATAATACAAAATCAAGCACAAAAAAAGTTATAGCACTGAAGGCACACATTTAACAAGAACAACAATAATAATCACAAACTACTCAAGTTAAACCTAACTAAATTAGGTTAAACCTAAAATAAATCAAAACTCTTTATACATGCAGTTAACCCGGAGGCATGTTTTGACCCTACACTCATTAAGGAAAATGTCCATATCATCCTTACATTCGAAATGAAACATGAAGGGCTCTTTGGCCAGCTGAATCTCATCATTTGTTTCTGCCTGTGAAAGCTGCAGAAGAGCTTTTTTCTGGTCTTCATCGGTCAGTGTCAGATACCACGGCTCTTCTACTGATCCTCTGAAAAGATGTTGGTTGACTCGCAGCCACTGAACTGCCATGTGGAGGTCCTTTGTTATCCCTGTCTCCTAAATTTACAAACAAATGGGATAAAGTTTATTGATTATTTTATTTGTCAGGTACAATGCAAAAAATGATGTTGAAGCAACTAGTTTCTGCAGGTATTGTGCTGGTTGGAAATGTTTTTGAAAATACATCATATTTTAGCCAGGATGTATAACAGGATGTATGAGTTTTGAAAATCTATTTTCTCATGTGTCTCTAGACAAAAAAACATACCATGTCACTGTTTTTAAGGTCCTCATCAGTTGGCCCCTGCACATCAACAAGGGCATGCTGCCTGTGACAAATTATTTTCACTTTATTTATAGTCTGAGAAAAGTTATATAAAAAATAAAATGTATTAACTGAGAAAAACATAATACAGAGAAAAAGATACCTCTCGACAGCAAAATTCTCCAACAGAATAAGGCACCACCATTTTCGTACACTGGAAAAATCAGACTTGCAAATAGAAAAAAACAAAAAACACTGTTAATAGACCAACAAACTGATTAAAGACCAAATAATCTTTTTAGCACTTACTGCTCTGAAGTCAAAGGGTGCCTCAAAGACTGTATACAAAGCATACTGAAAAAAAAAAAGAAAAAAATTTATATAAAAAAGTCCAAAGAAAGGACTTTGCGTTTTTCATGATGATGAAAAGTGTTTTTTCCCCCCTTCTTTCTCTCACCATCAACATGAAGACTCCACAGTCAACAGAGCAGCTCAACTGTTGTGGAACATTCTAAATAACAGAATATCATTGGGTTATTTGTGAAAAGGATATGACAAATGGCTTATAGTAGCTTCAGTATGAGTAGCTTTTGTTTTATAAAAACCTAATACTGACCTTGTTTTTGATAAGCTTCCACTGTCCTGGGGCAATTCTGCTTGTCAATTTACTGCAACAAAATTGAACAGAAATGTTTAAGGTAGCCATTTATTACATTAAAGCAATTAAATTGCACTGCAAAACAACATTTCAAACTAAAACGAACATGCAGAACATCATGCAAGAGTACTTTGTGCAAATGAGCATCATGCCAAGAACAAACAGCAAAGAACAGCAAACTTGAGAATAGCGAACTTCGAACAGCAAACCTTGAACTGAGAACTTTGAACTGGGAACATAATATCTAAATTTATTAGTGCAACCTGAAGACAATGACATATTGTGCATCACCAATCCCATAAGGATTATTTGAATCAAGGAAATGCATTATGTTGCTCTTAGGCTTCAGGACCTGTGAATTACAGTTGTTAATGCACTGAATCCTAATACTTTAAACACAATTTAATAGTAACTAGTAATGGCAATGATTAGAAATGAATGCAATTAGTTAACATTTTAGCAGCATTAAATGGAAAGAAAATAAGGAAAACCATACACATAGCATCCAGTGCCCTTTGTTACAAGCAGGGAGCAGAATGCAGTCTTTGGATGCAATGTCATCCTGGGGTTAACACAAGATTCATTAAATTGTGTTACTGCAATTAGAACTGTTCAAATTTTAAATAAAACATAACATTATTGACTTACTGGA